>JACJUY010008832.1:7929-19195 GCA_014220935.1 Platorchestia sp. MABIK | reverse complement strand
ATAGACAAACCATGCGGGGCCTGCTAATAGGCAGTTTTGTTATTATAAGATATTGCGTTGAGCTGACCAAACAAATGACCAGGGACGTGGATGATTGGGAATGCAGTAAACAACTGCAACCTTTGGGCAAAATTCTTGAACGAAGTAGAATGACACCTAAAAAAGCAATTTTTCAACCCTGGCGAGTTGGTTCGAATTGTTCTGTTGGCACGACGGAGGATTTGGTGTGTTAGAATTGGAGTCCTGCCCTGGTGATGTTGCTCTCGTTTACGGTTTTGAGTGATGACTCGCAAAACATGGTGAGATTCTTCTAATTTTCGTTAAACTATTTCTAAGGCTATTGGACATAAGGGGCACGACAACGTGTCTGGACACTCGAATCTTACATAGAGCTAGTAATGAAGTTTGCCGAGTATATTTTACTTTAGGACACTATTTGATTGCATAATTCTGGCTTTATTGGGCGTCGAGATTATCACTGCCTGGATGTCTCCAGCACCAGCCACATTTTCTCATACAAACACAACCCGACGCCACCTCGAGGAACTTGACTCCATAAATACAAGCAAATATTGGACTCTGTCTGCACCACAACAGCTCGGCGGCAGTCACAAGCTGCGGGAGGCTGAGAATACGTTTCTTTTTCTTCCCAATCACGGCTACATGAGACAAAAGCAGTTCTCAAGATGTTAGAGTCATGCCAAAAAAAATAACTAATAAAATAACTAATTAAATAATAAACAAACACATGATGCATCTTTTCTATGTTCCAAAAAAAGTTGTCTCCCGTCTTCAGTAGTATTTGAATCGACTACTAGCTAATTTTTGTCAGCAATATTTCAAGACTTGAATTTTACGACATTGGCATTGGTCTCAGGCGAGCAATGGTCGGCGATCTGACCAATTCTCTCTTGCTAAAATCCAGGAAACTCGCATGCAATAAATTACTCTCCGAGAAAGTTCAACTAGGGTAGTTAGGAAAAAATTTGTCGCTATCATCTCGTCTATTAAAACAATGATCAGCCATATTCTACTATTCTTCAATTTCTTTTTTCCTCATAATTTGCTGTCGCTTTCTTGCAAGTTCTAGCTTTTCACGTTGTGTTTTGTTTGACTATTGTGTTCCGTCTGGCTTGCCGTGTTCTCTTCCGTTTTTGTCGCGCTCACTCTCCACGTATTTCAATTTTTTGTAACTCTCACTCATCACGGCGTGTTCTGTCTTAGTCGCGTTCACTCACCACAAAGTTTTATAGTTTAGTCGAGTTCACCCACCGCGTACTTTACTTTTTTTGGCGTATTCACTCACGCTCAGCACTTTTTTGTTGTGGTTGCTGATGTTTTGACCAGGAAGGGCTGATTATGTGCTGCAGAAGTCAAAGCATCACACAACCGAGGCGCCGCTCGGTTGATGCACGGATGATCTGTCAGTTCGAGGGGCCGGCGGGGCTTTGTTCGCCAGTCCTTTATTTATTACTTTAATTGAGAATGATTAGGAGCATTTTCTAANAGCGTCGATTGACTTCATTGTTATGGAGCGACACTCGTAGGAAAGTTTAGTGAAATCCAAAATGGCTTACAGAGTCGGTACCAAATGGTTGATTTTAAGCAAATTTGATGATGATGCATTCGGTTTTTCATATTTAAACCAAGGGATTGAAAACAGCAGGTAATATGACACTTAAAATATTCTCCGTAAATAGTGGGCATATATCCCAACGCTACCCACAAATTTAGTGAGAACTAGCTAGTTGTAAATGAGTCAGTATAACATTTAAATCTTGCTTCATATTTTAATTACTTTCAAATTTGAGTGTGAATTCATGTCTCAATTTCGTGACTGAAATACTTAGTGTGTTAGGCAGTAATGTATTTTAGAACTCAAATTGATGTAACTGTATTCATTACCTTTATTTAAGACGATCAGAGCATTTTGTTTACGTCAAAACTTCAAATTTCGTTGTCATATTCATATGATATTTTTGTTGGCGCACTAAACATCGTATTTAAGTGTGAATTAGAATTTGGTGTTGCGTGCCCGCAACGCGAACACGGCACGCACAAGCGCAACATCCGCTCCCTGACGCCGAGGACATGTGGGTGCACAACCGCGTCAGGTGCGCGAGCCGAGGAGTGCGGGAGCCGCAGCCCCAACGACAAACTTGTGGGCAGACGAGCTCGTGTCAGCACCTAAACTGTGCACTTGGTGAAACTCTCACTTCTGTTGTGTTCCGTAGCTGAGAAATGTCCACTAAATAAATTTGCTTGCACAGACGGAGTTTCATTCCTTCCTCGTTTGATGTCTGCCAGCGTTTGATGCGCAGGGAGTACAGAGTAACTTGCTGGGGAGCAGGTCTATCTGGAATTGATTAAAACCAGATTACAATGTAATTAAAATTTTTTCAGAAATTCTTCATTTATGTCCCACAAATTTTTGCATCATCTCAAACTTGATAAACAAAATTTTCTGAGATGTAGTAAAAAAATTCCGAGTGCCAATATTTGAGGAGTTCAATTTCTGCATCAAGTGGACTCGATAAATAATCATGGTTTCAATTATCAGTTTATGGCTTCAAGCGATGGAGAGATATTACCTAAAGTTCTCGTTCAACAGAACTTGTTATGGTCCCCAATTTAATGCCACTGCTGCAATGTCAGTTTTTAAAGTACATGTTTTGCACAACCCGAATTACGTACTTCTGGGAATAATTTCAGTGAGATATCTGGTATTCACTGCCACTTCTCTCCATTGAGACGAATTATTTTAATATAATAAATCAATTCATTACAAAATTAACAGTGCGATTGAATAGTTCATTTGTTTATCATGATTAAGTGATTTTTATTGGTGAGCATGTAGAATGGCCGCTTTTTCAAGGCAATCAATCAACCATGCATGTTCAGCATTATTTTACTTAGATTTCATTTCTTCCTTTTCATTTTTCGTTCGCTGTATGCCTAACTTAGTGTAACTAATATTCTCCGACTTCGGAAAGAATACGGTTCAATCTACAGATGGTGATGATCCTAAGATGGAGCATGAGCGTGCAATCGTGAAGAAAACCTTTCACGTAGTGCTTCGCTTAGCCCCGGTAAACGTCAAACGCTAGCCCTCTATAAGCTACGAAAGTATCATGGCAGTTATTGAGGTTTTATTGGTCTAAATACCCATAATCATGATAAACGATTCAGAAACCAAATTCTGCATCGAATCTCTAAGAAATGCATTAAATTCTACGTGGATAAAGACATAGAATTATGGTCTTCGATGCGAACTGGTTACCCTCGGTGGCGTCGAACTCCCGTAAGAGGCCTAGAGTGCGGGGTAGACCCAGTCTAACTTTTTCGCCCCCTGCATGCATGTTTTTCGCCGCCCAAGTAATTAAATCGCTTGGGCGGCGAAAAACATGTATGCTCCGGAGAAAAAGTTAGACTTAGGAGGATAGGCAAACAACTGACGCTGACGTACGTTGGACGGGCGAAAATTGGATGACATTTTTTGTATATAGATGTAAATTATCATCAGCAGGATCTTACAGGATAGTACAAATATATCAAGAGGATTGTCTTATTTAAAATCTCAGCTTCAATAGAGGACAATGGAAACAATACAAGAAGGAGGAAATTAGTTCTTATGGTAGCCAGCAGCGATAAACTTGACAGCCAGTTGGTGTTTTATAGTAAGAGACATTGAAATTTTACCGGCTTCCTTTAGCTGCTGGAGAACTAGCGAGGCATTGCAGGTCATTCAAAATACGAATTAACTTATTGGATGCAAATCTACTCTTCGGTGGGAATAATTAAGAAAACTCTGAGATATGCACAATATTCGGCAATATTTGACAATTTATTCTTTTTGGTCAAGCGGGTGTTAGCAAAGGAGTAATTAGCATTTTTTGATGCATTGTTTGTGAAATTTTGACTGGCTCATGCGTTTTTCGTCGCCCATAATCGCTTCTAAAATTCAATGCCAACTTTAGTAATTCTCGGTAAAAATGACCATAAGACATGAAATTTGTCGTGAGGGAAACAAAACTCATCAATGTTGTCAGTCAGTGTCTCAGATTCTCACAAAAGTTGGTACGGAATTTTAAAATCAATCATGATTAACAAATACGCGTATATGTTCAGGGCCAAAATCAATAACTCTTCAATTTATGAAAACACGAAGCCGTTCCATCAAGTTTCAAAACTGCTGCTATCAAAAGAAATTAGACGTTGCAGTATTCATTGAAATTATCAATTCGAAATGTTTTTTCTTTGGGAGAAATTTTTTGAAAAATACTCTTGTAGTGTCTCAATTTTTCGTATCTGCAGCCTCTTCTACGCTCTTTGCTCTCTATCGTCGACATCCATCACCTCTGCGACCTGATATGCGCTGCAGCATATTTTTTGCTTAGCCACTCAGCAGCCAATGCTCACGAGATTCTGAGTCGTCAACGAAGCCGGCGTAATAATCAGCGTAGTTTAGAGGTAAATGAAGTAACATTATAGCTCGAAATTAGATACACTGATAAAGCATCTAGCAATATTTTTCTGTGGGCCTGTTTAATCGATTGAAAAATATTAACGATGAACTCTTTATAAGTTCAGCAACATCGACCAAAACCTACGAACAACTCCGTCGTGGATTACCTGCAGCACTTTCGAGCAAAAATCTAAAAATGTGTGTTTAAAATCTTTTCCACTTATGAAGCAAATCATGCTTATAGTATAAATGGTTTCAAAACCTCGATTATCTCTTAAATTCGCCAAAAACCAATAAACAATAACTTAGTCCCGAAAAGTACTTGCACTTAAACAAAAGCTACTGTGATTATTTTCTGGTTTGTATACATTTGGAATTTGAACACGTTTGAGCGCTTTTTCGTTGTCTTATCCGAATTCAGTAAAAACTCTGACAAGATTACGATATACAATTTTTTTAAGAAGTTCGCATAAATCATATTGAAGGTGGAGCCGAATTATCAAGACTCAAATTTTGAATTCATTTTAAAATGGCAAAAATGATTCATACCACCTTTTCCTTCCCCTCCTACATCAAGGTACGTCCTGGAATAGAGAAGAAATGTAATTTACAATTAGGGAACACGACAAGTTGGGAAGAACAGCGAATTAAACCTAGTCATTGGCTAATGTTCACGTTACTCCTTAAAAAGGATGGTCAGTCGTCCTACCTTCCTAATAGTCTGAATGCAAACTTGAGTTTGGGAATAATTTCCCTTCGGAATAAGGAAATATTATAATATATCTTAGCACCAATGCTAAATAAAGGCTCCAAGTGCCAATAGACACATCTATTACGTACAAGCCGTTGCTGATGGATCCTGTCCTCTGTCCATGTCACACCAGCGCCGACGCTCCAAGCCAGTGTATGCTGTGAAGAGGGTTTGCCAGCAACCCATCACAGCGGCAGCCACCTCGAACCTTGAGTGCGCTGAGGACGACTCATGCAAGCAGAATTTAATTAAGCAAGGGCGAAAGAAGAAAGAAAGAATAATATAAACGAATTGTAGTTGCCACTGACTACACAACTCTTATTTTCATTCGCTCTCGAGCACGCTCGGTCTTTACACAGTTGTACTTATGTCGTTACACATTGTGACAGCAGTCTAGATCCCATTTTCAGCGGCAATTAGTGTTAGTTTTTCATCTCTCGAACGATCTCATGAAGTGATTCTTTAGGTCTTATGCGACCTCATTCTTGAACACATAAAATCGTTATTATTTATTTGATTAAAATTTTGGTGAGTAAAAACCAGATGGAACTCGGAATATTGTATATAAGGAAGTTTGACGACATTCATAGTCTAAGAGTTAACGATTAGCGCAAACATTGGACAACAATTAAATTATATAAGCTTATCGTGAGAAGCAAAAAGAACCTAGACTCATTTCAGAAGGGGAGCAAATTGTCAATGAAGTAAATTCCATGTATTTCAGCCCCTTCAAAACTAAGGCATTAAACAGCCAATACCTCAGATCCAATCGCATCACCAACCCTCAAACACCGAATGGTGTTTGAGGGTTGACCTCACAATTTGTTTCATCAGAAATGTTTACTTAGTTTGTGATTGCAGACATGCTTCTTGTACAGGGTGGCGCATAAGTAACGCACCCTTATTTATTACCGCAATATACACTGGGTATCTGTAAATATACGACATGTAAATAAACTTGAAGAGTTCCTCTATCGTTTTCATTTATCCCTATCGTTATACCTTTCATAGTTTATTTCTTATTAATATTTCAAAAGGGTGCGTTTCTTTTGCGCCACCCTGTATGTGCAATCTTGCTCGTTTCTTTACTGTAAGAGCGGACTTGTATACACTTAACTGTTGCCACAGAAGTAAAGTGCTCTTGGCTTCAGGATGTTGCGAACCGAGCAGGACTTTGATTTGACCATGCTTTTAGTTCTAATAAATGGTCAAATTTGAGCTTATCTCGAGGTGTATTGTGGATACGATCTTGTTCAAATGTTAACTTCTGGAGAAATAATCCCCAAAAGTTAGTCAAACAAGAACTGAGAGAGACGATGCGCACAGCCGCATTCCAACGCAGGAGGTGGCAGCAAATGCGCTGATGGATTGATTTATTATCAGAGACCTGAAGCATCAAATGAGGCCGAATATAATTTGTGGCTTTCCGGTGCTATAATGTCGGCCCAACAAAGGACTCACATGACTGCACCGTTTTGTTGGAACCATAGATCGTCAGGATCGCTGGGAAATTCGATGAGCTTCAAATAGAGGAAATTCTCTCGGATTTCTAGGTAACTCGCTGAGTTCAGTCACAGAAACGCTTGCTTCACCGGAAACATGAGGACCGTAACAACGGAAGCTCCAACTGCACACCTGGTCGTTGGTGTAATTACGAGGGTTGCCGCCAGGCCAGCGTTGAAAGTTTCGTTCATTTAACATTCCCGATGAATGGGAGTGCGCTTCAGCTCTACACGTCAGAATTGCGTTCTGGGAAAGTTCTAGATGTTGTCCCAACCCAAAGATGTTCGGGTCGCAGCAAATGCGGAGAGAGTGAGAAACTTAAAAAGTTTTTCATTGTTCATGGATTTTATCAATCTATATCAATCTATAAAACATCGAGTATCGAGTATCGAGTTGGACTCGATACTCGATCATCGCTAGGGAGACGGTAACATGACTTGAATGTGCTGCAAGTTTTCCAGCTGTTTTCATTTATAGAACACTAAGGCAAAGCCGATGGCGCCTTTCGATGGTTGACGTTTCAGGGAAACTTTGAGCCTCGTATTATCCAAAGACTGAAAAAAAATATTCTG
Organism: Platorchestia sp. MABIK; assembly: GCA_014220935.1. Lineage (NCBI taxonomy): Eukaryota > Metazoa > Arthropoda > Malacostraca > Amphipoda > Talitridae > Platorchestia > Platorchestia sp. MABIK. The sequence goes on along the minus strand of JACJUY010008832.1, from coordinate 11,904 downwards.
GTCAGTGTTTTATAGATTGATACTCGATTATAGATTGGACTCGATTTTATAGATAATTCCAATTATTTCACAAGATGACTACATTTGAACAAGATCGTATCTCCAATACGCCTAGCAAGAAGCCCAAATTTGACCCTTTATTAGAACTTAAAGCTGGGTTATAACTGTAAGCTCGTAGCTGAATTTTGTTCAACCACAGAGCAGGGAACAGAATGCTGAGCGTGGACTGTGTCACGCTGTTCAATTTCAAAACTTCGAGAATTTATACAGCGATAAGGTCAAAGAATGGCCTTAATTCTAAACAAGCAATGCAACATTTCCCGTACTCATGTAGCATGGACGGTGCCTTTCCCACATTGTGACTGGTCATATTTTACTAAGGAAAATGACGCGAGTAGCCCTCGTTGCGCCCCAGTTCCCTTGTTGTGATCCCGACGTGCTGTGGCGCCAGTCCCCGCCACTATAGAAGAAACAAGGGAACGTCAAACCAGTCTTTTTCGCAGACCGTGTCACCACTGACGTCATGGCATCGAACCAATAGCAGCGCTCAGATTGAATCTGACAACACTGCTAGTCCCAAATGAGGCACCACTATTGGCCTAACGACATGTCTCAATGGTGACGTGAGCCAGCGTGTTTGAAATGAAGCCGTTCTATTAGCTAACCGAACAAGAGGAGGTGTATTTTGTCTTCATGGAAATAACGTTTCCTTGTTCCCTCTACCATGGTCCACGCTCAGGACGAGGACCGGAAGCCTGGCTGTAATACGGCGGGGCGGTGACCCTCACAGACGAGGACGGAGTTGCCGCTATCATGGAATAATTTCCTACGCTCGAGGGCAGCGTGACCAGCCTACGTCCTGAAGCTTCTGACTTCGCTGCGAGCTGCCATCAGGTGAGTCACGGTAGCGGTTTTGTGTGGTGACTTGCTTTGAACGAGTGGTTCTTAACCTGGGTTCGGCACGGTACAGTTTGAGCACTAATGCAGTATATACGCAGTGTTATACATATATTTCGAATTCGAAGGTAAAAAGCGCGTGTAATATTTCAAACTTCGAAGGGTTCGATGATTGCATGTATAGAACTTGTGAGGTTCAGTACCTGCAACAAGGTTAAGAAATACTGCTCCTTTCGTCCCATTTGGCTGGCCTTCCTTGTGATTTGTGAATTCAAAGCCTGCCTGACATCTAAATCGTTTATCGACTATGGCATTATATTTCAAAAAACTCCGTTCTAAAAACACACTTCGTGAATGCAGTTTGAATTATTCTGAGGATGCAAACTACTAGCATATATAATTTCAAATTGCTTTAAAATGTGGGAATATTCGAGGGAATTGATAAATTTTATCAAGGTATTTACAGTTTTCAACTCATATAAATAAAAATAACTCACAGTAAATTAATAGAAAAAATGGCATTTAAACAACTAGGAAATAGATTTCAATTTTTTTTTTTCACTCACCTCGTCTTATCTATTGCATTGGGGCAAGCATAAAAATTTATTTCATTCAAACTGTGTATTGAATTTTCACGCGAGCGAGTTGTACAATGGCATCGTGCGTTAGGCCGCCTACCTTTTTATTTATTGAAAATCAATTTAAATCGCCAAATTTAGGGATTTTTCGTTAATGATTCATGTCGTAAGCTTGTCCACTACGGTTGAGGCATACTATATTCCCTGGGTCAAATTACTGCACAGTAAACTTTTGTTTTAAAACATCATTAATTATTACACAAATCAAATTCCCAACAACATTGGTCAATATTTACGCAATCGTGTACGCTCTTGAATCAATGCAAAGGCCACGTCCTTCACAACTGTTCTGTATGAACGCTTCAACGTTTCCTACGTAGGAAGAAAAAAGAAAGAATAAAGAAAAACATTTAATATCCAATATAAAAAAATCATTTTACCGAATTTTACAGCAAATAAGTTAAACAATTTAATACTCTTTCTTCGGTTGATTCAACTATGGTCCTACATCTTAGAATATCTATCGTAATATATTTAACAGATAAATTCAAGGACCTTAAAATTAAAAAAAAAAAAACTAAATGCACCCAATGCAGTAAGCGTTCCGAATTACACTGTTTTTATATCTTTACATTTGCATAAAAAGTTATTTTCATTTGTGTTATTAGTTTTTTCTTTTTATTTGCAATTTAAAATTGTTTATTTCTGCTCAATATATTGCAAGAAACTTCAATTCTTAAGCTCACGACACCAATTATAGTACACTTGCGTGAACACCTGACTTCTTACTCGTAGCCACGATTGGCTGTAAACAAATTTTGTAAACGGATTGAAGCTTTTACATGCACAAGCAAATCTGTAACATGAGACGTTTTATCATGTGTGTGTGAATTTTACGGTTAAAATTTCTTATAATGTGCCTAAATTTGCAAAAAATTTAACCAATGATGAACAATTGAAATACTTTTTCAATTCATAAGTTCAACAGTAACATACTCGTTTTTTCTTGCCATCACATCACCCACGATGTCACATCCCAGCGATCACATTCATCTAATGCTGGAACTAATTATCCCAATACTATTTATAACGTTCATCACATTACACAATGACAGCAATGGCACAATAGCAAGTATAATTCGACGAGAATGATTTACTACACTCATTTTAAATGTTAGTATAAACACATGTCAGAAAACCACAAAAAATAGCGTGGTTACTCTTTGAAATAACTTGTGAAAAGTTTTCATTGTTTACTTGAATTCAAATGTTTTGTCCTACTCATAATAATTTCGATATAGAAAATCAGCTTTCAGGCGATGTATTTAAATTTGATATTTTCATTCATAATTAAATAATAAGTAGTATCTTGTGCACCTAATAAAGTTTTCGTCTGAAAATTAACCCACGATTAATCAAGTAGCTGTGGCGTTAACGGTTATAAAAATAATGATAATGACAATTTGAAAATTCTCACTCCACGAGCCTTATAAGGCTGCCTATGGGTACCGGCCAGAGCCCCGGGAAAACAACATCCCGTGCGTCACCTCCGCAGGTAACACGTGATCATCAGGTAATGTACCCTGAGGAGACGTGAAGGCCAAGTGATGAGCAAAAAAAACATGTTATTTCCAATAAAGTATAACATGAAATGTTGATACATTGGTTTTTAAAACACCTTATCATTAAACATCCTTATCTGATAATAACACATTGGTATCGTAATACTCGTGTAAAATGTTGCATCAAAAAATTATTGATAGAAAAGCACATCAAAAATGAGTTCCTTTCCTTTGCCTAATCTGATTTTGACAGTGCATTTGAATATAAGTTACTAAGAGAACACGATCCTCGTAAAGCTTAGTTGAAAAATGTATTCGTTTGCGCGCATATAAATTGAAACAAAAGCAAAAATCGCGTTTAAATATCTTAACACAGAGACCCTTAATTGCTATTCATACATGATTATCGTAATACCCATGATAATTGTCGAAAACATGATTCGGAGAAAAGCACGAAAAAATGAGTTCCTCTTTGTCGCGGTAGTCGGATTCTGTTAGTGCATTTAAAATACAGGTGACTGAGTAAAGCATAATTCATGTGACGCATTGCTGAAAATCCTCTCGTTAGTGCGTACTCGGATTGAATTATGAGCATAAGAACACAGAAACTAGTGATACGAGTGTGAGGGATTGATGTTAGAAGTAGTAAAATGGGCAGATTTGATTTATTTTGCGTCTAGAACTATGAGGTAGACAGTCGGGATTTGAGACAATTTTTCACACGGCGCATCATCTACTGTGCCAAGTGGTGAGCTTCGGAAAGAACATAATATTCACTCTAACAGAACAAAAAATTGTTATGATATTTCTTACGCTAATAGTGCTGGCGTAATGAGTTCATCGGAGTCAAAGACATGAAAAGGATTTTTTTACAATGCTAGCCGTGACATTTTCAACATAGGTGGAGCCGTACAAAAAATTAACAAGCCAAAATAGTG
>JACJUY010008831.1:26231-47577 GCA_014220935.1 Platorchestia sp. MABIK | reverse complement strand
TTCCTTTAGGTCTTGGTTCCTTTAGGTCTTGGTTCCTTTAGGTCTTGGTTCCTTTAGGTCTTGGTTCCTTTAGGTCTTGGTTCCTTTAGGTCTTGGTCTTAGTTTCTCTAGGTCTTAGTTTCTCTAGGTCTTAGTTTCTCTAGGTCTTAGTTTCTCTAGGTCTTAGTTTCTCTAGGTCTTAGTTTCTCTAGGTCTTAGCTTCTCTAGGTCTTAGCTTCTCTAGGTCTTAGTTTCTCTAGGTCTTAGCTTCTCTAGGTCTTAGTTTCTCTAGGTTTTAGTTTCTTTAGGTTTTAGTTTCTCTAGGTTTCAGTTTCTCTTGGTCTTGGTTCAGAATTTTTCTGGACAACTAAATTGTATCACTAGCTTTCAACTTTATGTGAAGTGTCATCATGACGAATGGCTCAAAGCATCAGGACTGAAGAGTTCCATGGTATATATTTGAAGAGGGAAACCTTCATGCGCGTCGATAGCAACTGATATATAAGTATGCCTTGTAAACTCCCCTCTTCAGAAATGAAGCTAATATTCTTGGATCATTACTAGTTTTCCAATTTTAATCTCGAGTGTTTAGATTAAAAAACTGTAATAAATTTATCATAAATTCCGCAGGCATGAAAAGCAAGTGGTTAGCATGCCACGTTGTGCTCGCTTGCTTCTCACTCGATCACTGATCAGGTCGAGTTGAAGTGAAGATACTGAAATCCCTGGAATTTAGCTGCATACCCAGTCTAAATCCATGCTTTTTCGTTCTAATTACTTTATAAAAGTGTCCAAATTTGCTATTAGCTGGCAAACATGCTAGAAAAGGGGCCACAAACCACAATAATAATAATAAGAATTGAGATGGTGATGGCTAATGTTCAGCTTCACTTTCGTGTCTGCAGGAGAAGCAGCCGCCTAAGGAACCTGCCTTCATCTTCGTGCTGGAGATGAGTCAGCTGATGGTCCAGCGAGGCATCATCAGTCTCCTCTGTCAGAACATGGCTCAGCTCATGCAACATCTGCCCAAGGACTCCCTTGGTCAGTACAATGCTCAAGTAGCTTTCATTTAAGAAGTAAGCCCTGCCCTTGCAAACAGACTAAATTTGGCGGAATTAATTCCTGGTACTGAGTGTGTGTTCAGTTAACTTGAGTTGTTGAGAATATTTGTACGTCTTTGGTTATGAGTGGAATTTATTTGCTTTGATCATTGCCTTCTTGTCCTCATCCACTCGACTCTCGGGTGTTAGCAGGATTATTGGAAGCCTTCAGCTAAGTGTGCTGCGTTATAACTCGGTAACTTCATCAGGATGTGTGCATGCGACTCTCTTGAACCGTGACCGTCTACTTGTGCCTTCAGCAGAAGAAATCAAATGCACCAATTTTAGTTGTTGGTATTAATTTCAGGATGTTTTATCAGGTCAGTGTTGAGCTTCTTTCAAATATTTGACTCATTGAATTTCAATGTTATACAGAATTATAATCTTTGATGACAATCGTCATCTACCTGTCCACTCGTTTTTTGATTCTTTTTGTGAAATTCATTTTCAATTGATGAAAATGTTTCTACTCCTTTTTGATTTAGTGTCGAAAATTATGAGATCACCTGAAATGAGTAAAATCACAAGAGCAAAATGTTTTGGAGTAAGCTAAATTGAGCATTGGTTCTCACCCATAGCCTAAAGTGAATATCGTGCTGCATGGGGACACACATCGTCCTGCTGAAGGACAAATTTTTTAGACATTTGTTAAAAACTTAACAGCTAGGAGGAACCTTTGAAATTGCTGACTGTCATCCAGTTGTAGTTGCACTTTCTCTTAGATCACTGTGGCTGATCACTCCCATATCGCTTTTGAACTGCGGCTGGAGAGCCTAGTTGAGCTGAACTCGCTCCACAATTTGCCGTTGAGGCTTTCTTCAGTTTCTCGTGGGATTGGTCGACCTGTTGTACGTTGGACTATTTTTTAAGAGCTCACTTCTGTCCTCATGCTGTTTTTTTTGCTTCATATTAGTTGTACTGGAACCCATGGGATCTGGTCCATGTCTAAGTGCTAATGGGTTAGAATTTTCAACTCAATATACGCTCAATATTGAACACTTCTTCAATCTAAACCAAATTAAAGAAAGTTTTCCTACACAGGAGGTCAGACAGACCCAACAAGCAAGCTGAAGGTGGGCTTCATCACGTACGACAGCAACGTCCACTTCTACAAACTCCTGGGCCAAGCGCCCGAGATGTGCGTGGTGTGTGACAAGGACGAGATGTTCGTGCCTGTACCCGAGGGCGTGCTGTGCGACCCCAACGAAGTGGCCAACAACATTGACAAACTCATGGACAACATTCCACAGATATTTCAAGGAACAAAGGAGAACTCAGGAGTGCTTGGGAGTGCCATCCAGGCAGGCATGTCTGCTCTTAAAGCGTCGGGGCGCACTGGCAAACTTTTCGTGTTCCATTCGTCCCTCCCGCAAACTGAGGGGCCTGGCAAACTCAAAAATCGGGAAGACCGCAAGCTTTTAGGAACTGAGAAAGAGAAGTCCATTCTTAGTCCTCAAACGAATTTCTATAATAACTTGGGCCAAGATCTTGTGAGTGTTGGCTGTGGCGTGGACTTGTTTGTGTTCAACGATTCTTACGTGGATCTTTCTACGATTGGTCAAGTGTGTCGTTTGACGGGAGGGCAAGTTTTCAAGTACAGCTTCTTCCAGCGCGACCATGACAGTCGAAGGCTTCTTCAAGACCTTGAGCGCAACATTAGTCGGGAAGTTGTGTTCGACGCTGTGATGCGCGTGCGCACCTCTACGGGCGTCCGCGCTGTCGAGTTCAACGGTCATTTCTTCATGGCCAACACGCACGACTTGGAGATGGCATGCATGGACAGCAGCAAGGCCGTGGCTGTTGAAGTGAAGCACGACGACAAGCTCGCAGAAGATGACGGAGTCTACATCCAGACTGCGCTGCTCTACACCTCTGTGGGTGGCCAGCGACGTCTCAGAGTCATCAACTTGAGCCTCAACACGTGCACTCAAATGGCTGATCTTTACAAGAACTGCGACCTTGACACCCTCATGAACTTCTATGGGAAAATGTCCATGTCGAAATTCCTCGAATCAAGTGCCAAACAGGTTGGTGCGCCCCTATTTCCCGTTTTGTAGGTTACATTTCATTTTTGCCTTTAGTTTGTTTTTTAGCTTGGCTTCTGATCAATGGCTCACTCGTCTGTGTTTCATGTAGTGTTTTTTGTTAGTGCAATTTTGGATAATGGCATTAATATTGAAAGTATTAAAACTCGTTACACCTTCCCTCCACTTGGACTGCTGAATTAGTAATGTTCTTCGCAGTGGTTAGATTTTTCAGTAGCCCATTGAACATTCTTTGCTTCTGTGTTGAGACTTTGTTCTTTGCAGCTATCCATATCATATTTCAACATCAAGACTGTTTTAGGTTAGTATTTGTTTTTTATGATTGATTGTCCAATTCAACTGAGAAGATAAGTTCAACACTTTAATCACAATTGGCAAAACTGAAATTCAATATAAGCAAAATTAAAAAGTAATTTCGAAACAGCAATCAATAAATAAATCATGCCCTCATTTAGCTTAACATAATTAAGCAAATATGGCAAGTGAGTTTGTGACTACTGGTTGGTCAGCAGCATTATGAAAATCCCCTCTGTGGCCACCGGTGGCGCACGTTGCGGTCTGAGTGTTAACCGGGCGACATTTGCAGGTGAAGGAACAGTTCGTGACCCGCACGGCGAACATCTTGGCTTGCTACCGCAAGAACTGTGCTTCTCCCTCGGCGGCTGGTCAGCTGATATTGCCGGAGTTGCTCAAGCTTCTGCCCCTCTACGTCAACTGCCTTTCCAGGTCAGTTCTGTGTACTGTGTCTGGTCAGAACAGGCAGGATCCACACATTTATTCCCATTATGAAATGAACAATTCCCTCAGGGGATAGAACTTTTGTATCTAGGGGAATTAGCACTCCCAGGGGGAAAATGTGAGGTCCTGAACTGCGAGTTAGGCAAGCCTTATTTTGCTGAAACAAAATGCTTTTGTTATGTTAAGGATCGTCTTTTTTCGGTTCACTGCTGTCCTGTTTTTCGGCCCCTACTACTTTCTTCTTTAATTCCGATCTTGTTCCATGTTCTCCTTTTTCAATTTACCATTTTTATGCCCTTTCTGCATAGATTCCGCGTTCCCTTATCTCTATACTAAATGGTGCCTTCCTCTCTTTGGTTCGCCTTTGTCGCAGATAGGGAGGCTTAAACTAACAAATAAGAAACTAAATAAACAGTTGAAATAAATTAAATAAAAAGAAACTTGAACTAACAAATAAGCCCTGTGAAGCAACCCTTCAAAGAATCTATACTGCCTCGATGTTGTCTCATGAAAGCCATCTCATGGTGGGCAGATGCGAAGCGCTGAGTGGGGGCCAGGACCTGACGTGCGACGAGCGCGCCCTGCACATGTACCACCTGTCGTCCTGCACCATCGAGGCCTCCATTGTGTACTACTACCCCCGCCTCATCCCGCTCATCCACTCCGATGACAGCCCGGTGAGCGTGAGTCCCCCTATCTTGTACCATCCTACACCTCATGACCTGTATGCTATTGGGGCTCCCGCGTCTCTTGGTGGTAGTCCATGCGCTGGTTTTCTTCCGTCCTGCTCATAGTTTTCTTAATAAATGCGTTTGATGCATTCATTCCATGCGTTTGATGCTTTCATTCCATGCATTTGATGCTTTCATTCCATGCATTTGATGCTTTCATTCCATGCATTTGATGCATTCATTCCATGCGTTTGATGCATTCATTCCATGCGTTTGATGCATTCATTCCACGTATTTCATGCATTTGATGCTTTCATTCCATGCGTTTGATGCATTTGATGCTTTCATTCCATGCATTTCATGCATTCATTAAACTTTCAATTCTTCTGCGATATCTGTAATTCAGTTGCCTCTGTTGATGCATCTTTTTTATATTCTAATCGTACTTTGATGTTCTATGCTTGATTCCATTTGTAAACTTGGCTCGTATTGAATTGTAAAGACACTGTCACGTAGAGCTGGCCGGACTGCCTTTGAAGTTTCGTTTTCACTTTCGTATTTACTTTTCTTTTTACGTTTTTTTTTAGGTTTGTTTTTTGAATTCGTATGCGTGGGAGGTTTGGGCTTATTATTTATAATAAGGCTCTGGCTCTCATTTTACAATTTTTATTCGACTACCTCTGATCTTTTGTTTTTGCACAATGAAACATTGACTTGAAAGTTTCATAAAATTTTTCATTTTGAAATATCCAAACTTATTGCAGGCCATGGCTGCTAAGACTAGTCTTGCTCCAAAAACCTCTCATTCAGGAAAAATTTTAACTTCAGTGTCACAATTTCAACTCGTGAGTCGCTCTTGTATTATTCGAGTTGGGTGGCCTTTTCCTTGAGAAAATTTGTGTCTTGGAGCAGGTATGGGCACTTTTCACGCTCAAAGAAATACTCTTGACTATTTTTTTGTTAGATTATTTGATATTTATGTACGATTTTATACACTGCATCCTTGGTTTTGGGTGCAGTTTCATCGCTGTTCTTGTGTTCGAATGTGTTGTTGATGATGAATTTCTTTTGAACACTAGCTGGTGTATTCCAAATTTCATTGCAGTTGTGAGAAAATCACTCATTTCTGATTTGGGCATAATGTGCTGGGCTTGGTTTGAGTGTCTGGTTGGATCGGATTTTATTTGTATGTGTCGTAATTCCGAGTAATTACATCCGACTGCTTCTACTTAATTCAGCAGCTCCCGGTAGCTTTGTAGTTAGACAGGGAACTTCAGGTGTAGCTATCACTAGATTCATCTCGTACTTCTTCATGTAACTGGGTTCCGTCGGTGTTGTTGGTCTTATCTTACTGTAAGTTTCTATACAGGTATATTGTGACCAAGACAATTTCTCGAGCTTCGCTGAGTGACTTGAATATATTGACCGTTCTTCTTGAAAGTTATTTTAATTGACAAACCGACGAAATTGCTTGTGTTGTAAGTGCTGTGTTCCTTTCAAAATTATGGAGTTTGTGCTCTGTAAACTAGATTTTCCTCAGCGGGTTATTTTTTTTGACCGACTTCGTGGGTGGAAGTAATACAGAAAATATTACGAAATAAGGACGACATCGATATGCATTTGTTGACCTTTGAATGTTATAATTAGCGATTTTAAATAATTTTTAACTGTTAGCCTATATATGACTTTTTGCTATGATGAAATACTGTTAGAGCTTCGTCGCGCATTTAGGTATACTTGATAGGTGTACGTAACACATACCTCTAAGACTCGGCTTTACTCAGTTTTACCCATACTAGGTTTTTGATGTTTTAGCTCCTCAGGTGTTAAACTCTCGTACACGACTCTCATGACTTCAAAATTTGGAGTCCGTTCAATTCTATGGCGACGCATGTGTTAGCTTCAACGTGTTGTAGACGAGTCATGAAAAAAAAATTATTTTTCGTCCCCAACAGTATTCGTATATTTGTGTTGCACACCTTTTATAGCTGCTATGGTTACACCAAACTGTCCAGCGGACGTCTGCGTCGGTAGGGTGCATGATATTTGTGTTTAGTTCTATTTTTATTTCACATTGAGTAATGATGAGACCGACTGTATTATGTAGGCTGTGGTGCAGCTTGTGATCTAAGTTAAATAGCGGAGAACGGTTGTTCTTTGTTGCTTATTTTTGAAATTTTATTTTGTGAAATATATTTTATCATCATAATTTTGTTTGCGTTTTTTGCTTTCCCATCTCATCCATGGTTCGTATTTAGCTAAGAAGTGCGTCGGCAAAATTATTCGGGAAGTTTTTGCACATTTTTGTGAGATCATTTTGGACACTTGGCAACTCACACATGTATAGTTGTAGCTTTGTCTGACGCTATCAAAGTATAGTAGAGGTGATTTTTCCCCTTCCTACCAGCTGCCCCACATTAGCGCAACCCAGGGATGCCCAGCATCTATAAATTTTTTTTACTATTTTTGGGGTTGTTCAGGAGTATCAATGGGCGATGCTTCTCATGCCAATTTATTGCATTTCCGTTCACTTGATAATGCGCATCTGTAGTCAAGTAGTCAGTCATTGATACATTACTGTCAGCATACACCAAACAATGGGTTATTGCTCTTGAAATTGCCATCAACCTTTGGTATGGAGTAATTAGTGTTGATTCGCTGCGAGCATCTGCTGGCTCATAATCTCGACGAGGTATTTTAGAAAGTTGATTTTACATTCCTGAAAGCTAGGTTGTTCTGGTATACGTTCCTTGTCTTGCTTCAGAGGCTGACTGTCGATTTAGCACATAGGCTCTAAATCTTGATGTATTTGAAGTTCTCTACCATTGTTTTCAAGAAGCTCAATGAAGTGTAAGCTCAATGGCCCATGTTTAGATATTGAGTAAAATATTCTCTTCTGTTTAGAGCGAATTACTTTAATATGCTAGGGTGCTCAGCTAAACAGCGGTTCGGTAGCGTCTTGTCTCATTTTCGTGTAAAGAGGCATTTCAATTATTTCTTCTGAAAAGAATGAACTAATTGACTCATTTCAAAATGGCTTACGTTACGTTAGCATTATATGTCCCGTATGTAGATGCAATGGGCTTTAGGTTAAGTGTAGCGCTTAGTTTACCTATTTTTTGCTGTATTTCAATTCTAGTATTTAGCGTGTTGCGACCAGCTCTTTGGCAGCAGAGGAGGAACGTTTTGGTCGGTTTATGTGTTGGAGTTTCATAAATTCGGCCTCGATGCCATGATAGCAAAATCGCTATTTGTTCATGTTACTCAGCATCCTCGTGAAAATGTGAAAACTCAATGATGAAGCCAAAAGTCTTCGATTCGGTGTTACACATTTGTGGGGTAGTAATTGAGAAAATCTTCAACAACCCCCAAACGTATAGTTCACGTTTCATTATTTTGTTTCTTATTTGTAATCAAGTAGAAATCTGGTCTTGCTTAAAAATGAAATTCCGTAAAGTTATGGGACAGTAGAGAACCCATTCGTCAGTGGTAGTGTCGCATGGAGGGGTAGTGCTCGGAGGTGGTGTAATTCTCGCTTTGTTATCCCGTTGTCTCTGTGCGCTAGTTGAGAGCTGAGCAACGCTTACAATGGGCCGAAAATTTGTGTCATGTTGAAGCTGTGCTCTATGCAAATACTCGTTGTTTTATGGTTCTTAGTTCCAGAAATGAGAACAGTCTTGCTCTTGGTCAGTCACGATAGATGCTTTAATTGTGTTGAAACTCACGTTTGCTTTTGTCATGTTCTAACACTATTTCTATGGTGGCGATGATGGGAAGTGGCTTTTGTTACCTCGGAGATGGACATAGTTCTACTCGTCCGTGTGAAAAACATTTAAAAAAACGATTTCAAACCAATTATTGAACTCTGTTCATGTTTTGAATCCCATACCTGAAAGTAAGAAATTCATTTTATTTCTCAATTGTATTTCATTTTGAACGCGTGAATATCTTGTGAACGCCATCTTAAATTCACTGTTTTTATCAACTTTTGAATGAACATCACTGACTTGGCTTCAGGGTTCATTTAATTAACTTAGACTTAGCCTAGTTTACGTCGTGGTTTTCGCAGTCGTGCTAAATTCCGCCTAAAGATTTCAGATTCATTTCAACTTCGAGGTAACGATTGATCTAAAGCAAAATTCCGAATATTCTATCATTTTGTTCTACCATTAAGAATATTTTGTCATTGTTTTTACCAATAGGAATACTTGGTCATTTTACTAGCGGGCTATTTATCGCATATTTCATTTTAACCTGGCTTACTTTTCCAGGCTGAGTGGTCGGGTGTAATTTTCGGTTAAATTTTCGGGTGTAATCCTGTAGTAGCAGCTCGTGGGATCTGCTCGGTTGAGCTTTTAGCTGTGTCAGCATGCATGGACGGTCTCGGGAAATATTCTCCATTAGCTGCCGTAACACATTTTTTTTACTATCATGCATACTAACTTGCTCTGTCTTTGATTTTTCTGTCTTTTGTTTTTCATTCAACTGCAGGACGTGGGATACCGGGTCTCGGGAATTGTTTTCCATCAGCTAGCGTAACCCATCATTTGTCATCATCATGCGTACTAACTTGCTCTTTTTTCTTTTTACTTTTTGTTTTTTATTCAACTGCAGGACGTGGGGATACCAGGTCTTGGGAAATATTTTCCATTAGCTACCGCAACACATTTCTCCTTATGATGATGCGTACTAACTTGCTCTTTTTTCCTTTTCCTTTCTTTTGTTTTTTATTCAACTGCAGGACGTAGGAATCCCAATGCCCGTGCGCACGTCCTACGAAAAGCTGCGGTCAGACGGCGTGTTCCTGCTAGAGAATGGCCTGGTCATGTACATGTGGATCGGGTCAAACGCCCCCGTGCAGTGGCTCAACGACGTCTTCGGCGTCAACGCCCCACACCAGCTCGACCCTACTCTGTCCGACCTGCCGGAGAACAACAACCCAACCAGCGAACGCATGCGTTCTATCGTCAGCGAAGTGCGCTCGGAATCGCCGCTCTACATGCGGCTGTTCGTGGTGCCTCAGCAGGGCAAGCATGAAGTCGTCCTCAGGTCATATCTCGTGGAGGACAAAGGGGTCTACGGTGCGCCCAGCTACGTGGACTTTCTTTGTCACATCCACAAGGAGATCAGGGCCCTAATGCAATAGTACATGTTTGATAGAATTTATTATACAAACACTTGAGTTCTCTCTCGTTTTTTCCCCTATGTAAGGAAGAAGGGAGCCTCGCTGAGCTGGTTTATCACGTTTCAGAGGTGCGTTGTCTAGGCTTGTTTTCTTTATTTTTGTGTAGGCACTGATCCCCACTCGACGTGTTGCAGAATTCATTTGTATCCAAAATTAGAGAGTTTGTTGTCATCGCTAATTGAAAATTTTGGAATGAATTCTCGTGGTTGAGCAACGTGTTAGTCCTTTCCAACCGTCGACTTGGGATTTTTGCTAATGTATGTCTCTTTTTCGAGACTTGGAGTGTTTTCCCCTTCTAGTTATAAGTATTTCTGGGATGGTGCTGGGTGTGAGCAGAGAATATTCTGTGTAAAGGTGCTGTGCATTTATCATTGATAAAACAAGTAAAATATGTGCTCATGTTTTCTTCCAGTGTCCAAGACAGACTTGAATTTTTTGCCTGAGTTCATTTGAAAATTGTTTGTAAACGTGATGAACCTGAAGCGGTTGTTCTAATCTGGACGTCTGGTCATAAATTTCAAAAACTACTCGCATCCAAATAATTATGAGTGAAACATTTTCTGGGTCGCGTTAATGTTGAATGTCATTCATTTTCCCAGATAAAACGAAAGAAGCTGAAGGTATTTCAGTTTTTTTTAGCATGTTAACCAATTTTTCACACATCGCTTCAAAAAATATTTGCTCATTTAGTAGTACCTTTACAAATTCTTACGTATTTTTCTCACATGGCTTCAAAAAAGATCATCAATTACTTAATAGTACCTTGACAAATTCTTACGTATTTTTCATTCATAGCTTTAAAAAAAAATCTCACGTGCTCACTCAGCAGTACCTTGACAAATTCTGACGGCATAATAAGATTGGATGTCTGTGCTCTCACCCTGTGCCGCCTGTACCCTGCTGCCTGCACCGCAGCACCTCTGACGTGAGCAGCTCTGTCCTAGGCGAGGCTTTTTGCGTTCATTTTGTTTGGTGCGAGGGCGGGGCTGGTGAGGCTACCGACGCTTGCCGCGGCTTGGGCTTCATTCCGATTTTGTGAAGTAATTGTGCCTTGCGAAAGCTTTATCTGTGCAAAAATTATAATCTTCGATGAATTCCTTTGAAAGCGTCAACTGTGCAAAAATTATTTAGAAATCTTTGATGAGATTCTGGCTGAAAATTAACTCGACGAAATCTTCCTTGAGATGGTTGCTAACAACTCGCATCTGAGTGTGCGATTTCACTGCATTTGAATGCATGGTTTTACGAGTTGGTTTTATTCCATGAATATTTTTGTTCGGAACTCAAATTAAGGCAAACTCCATGCAGTGTATCACCGAAAGGGGGAATTCTCATTTAGAACAAAATTTTTGAACTAAAAGTTCAGTTTAGCAGTCGATGAACTAAATTTCATCGTAGGCGCATAGTTTAGAATGCTTTGAAAAATACTTATTTTGAAGGGATGAAGCACCTTGCCTCGTCACTCTCGGTGTTTTCACTGGCCAAGCTGTCGCGCCTTTAGTCGTATGATGAATTTTATCAAACATGTCCTGCCCAACCGTTATTCTAACTACTTCTTCCATCGTAATTACTTTTGTGCCGTTTTGGCGTCGTCCTCATATGTATAAATTTTCTCATACCCGCTCTACATTTCCAATAGCCCTGTACTGTTAAGATTGAAGCACTTCGCCTTGTAAGGCTGCTAGAAAGAGCGGTACGAGAGCTGCTATTTGGAGGGATGTATGGGACTGGTGATCAGCTTAACACAGTGACTGCGAATGGGGTAAACTGAAGTTTATTATCCAACTCAACTCTAAAGTTGGTAAAAATTTTAGAAATTGCAAACATTTCACTGGGTATATCAAATATGAATAATTAACAGAGATTGTTATAAATATTTCAAGCGGCTCGTCAATGGATCGTTGCGCACCTTGGAAAACTTGAGCACGACCCATCGGTGGGTTATATCGCAACCAATGTGTTAAGTTTGCGCGAAATTCTGATCGTGATCATAGCTTCGCTCGCACCAAAATTCTTCAATGCCCGTCTTGTGTTATTCATTAGTCTTTTTTCCTGCCGTGCTACCCTGATGTATTCGATGAAACTGAGTTTAGATCCTCTGCAAGATGTTATTTTGTATTCATTCTTGCGCTGTGGCAAGATTTTGTCATCAGTAACATCAAAGCAAGAGCAAGCGTTCGCTGAGCAAAGCCTTTTTTTTATTTTTTCCTTTGATTTACGTGCCGCATTCATCTTTCTCCACATTGGACTGAAGCGGTATCGGAGCTCAGGAATGTGGTGAGCTGGATTGGCATAGCCTTTGTACTTAAATTTCGTCAGGAAGCGTGGTAGGTTTTGACAGGCCGGCAAAATATTACTTGCATAAACTTGGTTTATGTAGGTATTTTCTTTGCAATTTTTTACATCAAGGATCTTTTGTTCCAAATACGACTGAGAAATGTTAGCTGTTTTGTTAAGATTAGGTATTTATTTTTACAACTGTATCAGAATTAATTTTCTCTAACAGTTTATTGGTTTCCATTTTTTTTACTAGTTTAAGTTGTAAGAGTCTTTGTAAACGAACCGATACGATGACGGATTAAAAAATAAAAATTATTTATTCAAGGTTGCATTGGATTCCCTACATTCGAGCTTTAGGGTGCGGAATGAGTGTTTTGGATCTACTGTTCGTGTAATTCAATCAGCAGGAGGTAAAAGAAATGTGCGTGGGAGTCTATTGCTGGTGCTTAGTTATTGAATGTTTGTTGAGTGAAGCCACTCTAACGATACGCGCTAGTTTCTCTGCAAGCTTAACAATGCATCTAATAATACTTACGATAATTTTCCCCACTTTAGTGGTACCATTATTCGACTACATTATCTAATAGCGTCAACAGCCTTGTCTCCATGTTCTTGGTACACGTGTCTCTTAATTTGCTGCTCAAGTCCTGCAACAGACAAGTGTGACAAACTGAGGATGTTAACCAATTCGATGTTGGTATCATTAGCGGGAAGTTTGATGGCTTGCTCTCTGAGTTGACCAGTTTGATAGGTGAGGGGGATTGTACTTGCTGATATTTTGCTAATGGTACTTCTATAGCTTAATTTATTTTATGATGTCATTGCGACTTGAGAATTGTAGTGTGTTTCATTGGTCTCATTATCTGTGACATGATATTCTATTGCTTCTCATCGAAATAGGACCCTCTTTCGCCTACAGTTCAGTACAGCAGCTGTGCTAGTATGCACTACTAGTGGTATTTCGCCCCAGAACGAGGCATCGATGCAAGCATCCACAATCTGAGAAGCGAGTACATCTTGCCACTCTGCTATCTCAGTTGTGTGGTATATCATATCAGTCTCTCATAATGATCTCGTTTGTCGATACGATTACGCGCTGTAGCGATTATTGCATTGTGTGGTTGACATGGATCACACCAAAATTTGTTCTAGTTTTTTTCTGCGAAATAATTCTTTTCTGAAATACTTTTTATCCTGTAGTCAATATGAAGCTATACACGAATAATTTGTGTTCAGATTAATCAGATTCGTTATTGAAAATCGAGAGGGTTGAGTTCTACGTCCAAACTCTCGTTTTTTGCTGATATTTCTTCCAATTTGAGACAATGATTGCAATTTTTTGGGGAATAGTTTTTTTCTATCCTGTGTAAAGTTTCTATTTTCTTCGATTCAAAATTATCTTCTCAATGTGACTTGCTTTGGCATTTGTCGTCATTTAGAGCACTCGGGATCTTCTTGTTCGAATAGACTGATCATTTTGCAAGTACAATCGGTACGAAAATATAACGCCCAGGACCTTTGAGTTATATTTAACATTACTGAAATCCCCCTAAACTGCTGCTGCGGTCAAGTATGGAATATTATAATAGTCTCATTTATGGATAAACCAGTCCAGCTACGAATAAGTCTCGAGGAGAAATATCGACATTGCTTCTTAAAATTCTATTCCTGAACACCCTTGCGATACTCATTTCAATAGGACTCCATTTTTCTCAATGGTCAATTATGTTAATGGGCTTCTACATTCACTCCTGACATTTTAGTGGTTATCTTTTAGAGATCGCCGTGTTGTGACAAGGATGTTATGAATAAGGAGCTGAAAACGGCGATTACATTACTGAAGATTGCCAAAGTTTGTTTCGTTTTGCCTGTGACGAGTGAAATTTTTCCTTCAAATAGGATCAAATTCTTCGCTACTGTCCAACTAAATAGAAATCAAAAATTAATGTTATAAATTGAGTAGTTCTCATTTGAGTTTCTCTGCTATAAAACTAAAAATATAAGTTATATGAGACTCTAGTTAGTGGATAATCTTGTATTTATTTTTTTCTCGTGCGTAGTTCATCAGATTTCTGTTCTATGTTGGAAAAAAATTATTTTCGCTTATATTTCGAAGGTCATTGTTAAGTCATGACGCAGTAGCTCTTCATAATTTCGCTTATGGTTTAGGTGCCACATCTTGGTACCTCAGCTTCACTGCTCTTCGGCCTGTGGGGACGAGGACTAGACTCCGTGATTCCGGTTAACTAACTCCTCTCTCAATCGGTCGAATAATATTCAACGTTATTGCGTTCTTTTTTGAAAAGCGTCAATTCGCTTGATGATGGCTGAATTCTTCAGTTTCATGGAGATTGAATAGCAGTGTTAGTTCACTGTTTAACCTCGTTCTAACTTTAGCGAGCTTTGGAAAATATATTGTATAGACTTTTTCATGGTTTATTCCCTAATGTGGGTTTGCTACAGCATGTTAACTATTATTTTATTCTTCACACAAGTCCGTATGAATTGAAGTAGTTGCTACGATATTTTTTTATGTTTCGAGAATAAGTAAGTTGGTATGGGATTGCTTTCTGTAGCGTATTGTGGTACTTTCTGTGTGCATAAATCTATGGTTATGGTGTAAAGTTGGCCTCGTGGAACAAGTAGAGTGCTGCAGACTCAAACATAATGTGTCGATTTCAAGTGCAATGCCACTGGGTTCTCAAGTCTTGCTGGTTCATTCGACTTGCACAGATGAGATGATTGCCTTGAGTGGCTCTGTCAAGCGCTGGTTAATGCAGCGTAAATCGACGTCGATGATTCTTTTCTGTTTCTTTTTGCTATGTTTATGTAGTAAGTAATCTGTGAAGGTTTCGCTTAGCCAAGCGCTTGTATAGGCTTTCAAGTATCTGGAGTTGTTTTTCATGCTGAATCCAAATTTACTCAGATGAACTTTTTGCATTTAATCTCTGATACCAAGTACAATTCGAATTATCCTTCATTTTGTGCTGTCGATCTTCGCGTTAACGACTCTCTAATGCGAACCTCATTTTTTGATGAAGTTTTGATCAGTTTTTAAATGCAAAACTTGATTCAAGCTTACAAATTTAAAAGTTCGCATAAGATATTTAATTCGATGATCGACTAAATTGAGTGTTCCAATATCCAAGTGCTTCATCAATGTTTTGTTCGCTTGTCAGACCATGACTCTGACTCCTTGAGAACCTACTTGTTATGGAAGGTTCATGGTTCATTAGTCAATCATATCTGCTGTAAGGCATAGAAACTCGAAAGTAATTCTGTACTTTCCTTAGGGATTCAATTATATCAGCATTTTTTGTTTGACTGAAACGTAGCCGATTTTCGTAGTGTTCGTTTCCTTTAACTATGAATAGTTTAAAAAATTTCTTTTTGCACTCTCTCATTGGAGAGTCGTTGAATTTCCCAACTCGTAAGTTTTTCTGTTTCATTTCCTAAGTTGACCTCTGAAAGCTCGGTAACGTTACCACAAGAGGCTTTTCAAAACCATTTTTGTGAAAAATATCGAAACCACCCGAATAGATTCTCCGAATTTTTATAATTACACTGCAACAGACATCGAGTGGTGTAAAAATTTGGAAGCGTGCGTGCTTCGGAGATAGAGGAATATCCAGCATCTATATTAGACACGTGAGAGTGGTAGTATGTTGTTTCTTGAGCATTTGTACATTCTACAATATTCTGTTAATAAAAATATATTGTCTCATTACGTTTCATTTCCCTTTTCGTTGACGAGCAGGTGCGTGCTAAAGTTTTATCATCAGAGGATTTTTGTATTCGAACTTATTCACCTGCACGTGGTATAGTCCCCGTGAACGTTATGGAGCAAACTGTCAATCGGGAGCGTTTTCGTTTACTCTCTGATGCTGTTCACGCTTCGTTGTTTTAAAAATTAAGAAATGGACTTAGTTTTATTTCAAAGTATGGTGCAGAATAAGAAAAATCTTAATGGATTAGCATAACATTACTCATGCTGGCGAATATTGCAGTTTAGGATCGTACAAAATTGAAAGTAGTTGTTAAATCCTTACTGTAATGATAATCCGCATAATGAACGCGTTTCTTGTGCGTAGTTGACTTATATGAAATATTTTGAAACCTGTAAGATTTTAAGTGAATGACTTTTTACAATATTTATCAACTTCTCGGCTTTCAAACCTGCGGGAGAAGTTGCATGGTTTGCCGAAATCGTTTAGAGTAGGAAAACGAAAACAAAATCGCCACATTCACTGCCGCTCATTGGCTGGCAGAAGAACACTAAGCGGCATGCTGTAGGTGTTCTTCGTCCGCTAATTCCGCATAAGTTTACTTCTCGGTAATGGTGAAGATTGATGTTCAGCGCTGCTTTGGGACTTGATATTATTCCTGGAATGTTCAAAGCTTCAGCTTGTGAGCGTATTATAACTGATTATCATGATCACTGATAATTTGCGGATGATTATCTTGATCACTGATAAATTGCGGATGAATATCTTGATCAACTCTGTTGGAAATAAACTGTTTTCTTTTCTTTCACTGATAATTTTCGGAAAACACAAGGTGTTGACTTCAGCGGTTCTGTGAGCTCTAGAACGCAAAGTGTATGTAGATGTGAGCTTTATATTGTAATTACTTTTTACAACAAGCGCTCATAAGAGCAAATAGCTATACTCAAATTTCTCCTTTGTGCTTGACTTAAGAAACAATCTATTGTTGTATCACTAGTGGAAAATAATTGTTCAAAATTGTTTAAAAATTTTGCAGTTGGCAGCCCTCCACGCTAACTTTTGCCCTCTGCTTATTTGACTTCACTTTTTGTTTGTCAATCCTGTTCACCAGTCTATTTTTGGAATTCATTCTACTGCATCGATCGAAATAATAGGCTTTTAATAACAATTGCCATTAGTTGCACGTACTCTCGTGTGATGTTGAATTTGAAATCACCAGTAATGGAACATACGAAGGTGCTGTAAGGAATTGGTATAAGAGTTTCAATGTACCTAATCCGACGTTGGATTGACGAACACTGTTTTTGACTACAGAATAAGTCTGAAGAAGGACAATTTAAATGCGATTTAGCAACACGTCAGGTTGGATTCAAATCCATTGCAATTTCTTCCAGTACCGAGTAACGGTTTGTACATCTTGTGTATAGATTCCCTGTTTTTTTCTTAGTCCCATATTGAATCGTCCCTTGTCTTTCCTCCGTGAAAACATATTGGCAGTGGAAACTGAGCCTTATACTGGCTACTAGACTTCTTGAAACGTTGATTTTCAAATGATAAAATTTTCTACGTAGCTGAGGTTAGAATTATCCCACTTTTAGTAAATGCCAGTTCTGGTTCAAAAGTAGTCCCGCTAAAAATTTGACAGAGGTCGGCAGTAATGAAGTTAGTATATAAATACGAACTTAATTTAGCATTTGCATTCTTTTGGGGTAGACGACGAAGGAAAGTAGTTCAGAAGGTTCTGTATCGTTGTGTTTGAAATTATCATTTCCGTTTGATACGTGAGAAGGGAGGCAACAATGCGTTATTTTTATTATTTTTTATAAATGTTTGTAGCAAAACCCAGTTTATTTTTCAATATCTAATTGTTTACTCCTCGGATGTCTACGTTCACTTTAAGGAAATGCTCCTCATTCTAAATTGATTAGCTTTAAAAAAACGTCCAGAGCGCGCTATTTGTTCCACTAACGGAGCTCTCCACTCATTGATGTTATGTGGAAATCTAAAACAGCTTCGCTCAATTTATTACCGAAGATCACATTAAGCTTATTAACAACGAACATTTTCTTACCAAACATCCCATTAAGTTCATTCAAAATGAACAATTTCTTACCAAACATCCCATTAAGCTCATTCGCAACGAACAATTTCTTACCAAACATCACATTAAGCTCATTCACAACGAACAATTTCTTACCAAACATCCCATTAAGCTCATTCGCAACGAACAATTTCTCACCAAACATCACAACAAGCTCAAGACGCCAGCTTGGGCCTGCCTTTTCTTGCTTGTGCATACTCTTAAAATGGAAAAAACTCCAAGCCGGATCTGGGGATGTACTCCGGAAATGGCGCCTACCGTTCTAGCCTTTCGCTCACATCGAGACTGCAGGTCGCGCTCAGCCAATTGTTCTCTGGAGTTCTTCTCCTCATCTCCGCTTCTATTATACTGGACGTGGTCTCTCAATGCTTGTTTCTTGCGGTAGTAAACGAGCTATTTCGGGCACGCTTCAATAGTAACCGAAAATGAAGTGTGGTTGACGATGTTTCTCCATGTCGCAAATTCTTGACCGACCAGCCAAGGGTTATAAATATGTATGTCAAACGTTCTCAAAGTTAAAGCCAGCAATAATTAAACCTGTAGAATAATAATCGAAATTCAACTGAAGATAGTTTATGATATTTTTTCCTGTAAAGGCTAGGATATCAAACAAGACTGAAAATTCAGGACATGTAAGAAAGTTACAATAATTCTGCTATAAAGAGTAAAATGTTTCCTACCTGTCGTCTTACGTAATTAAAAATTTGACCTCGTGATGAAAAACTTGGATTTCTCTTTTTATGAGCGAATGCTTTTCTCTCATGACTGCTTCTATATCATCGGAGTGGATGAAGCAAGGATAATTTTTAATTATACTGTAATAAAAGTATAGTAACACTCTCCGTTTTCGTAGTGCAACAGACCTTAGATTATAGCGATATTTATGGCAGTGTGTCGGTAAATTAGATAAAATTATTCCAAACAATTTATCCTAGTGTGATCTCAATGGCGTGTTGAGTCACTGCAGGCACTTCCTGGTGCATTACTAATTTTTTTCTTATTGGAACACAAAGAGAAAAAATTGATGCAACTCGAACTTGTGTGATGATTTAATGTAGGAAGTGAAAATGAATTTTTAAATTTACGAGACAATTTATGATTGCAGAACAAGATTGGTGAATGTGCACGAGACTATTATACATTCGTTTAAGTAAAATAAAATTTCACAGCGTTATGACTTGTCCCATAGAATTAGAAGCTATGCATTTTCCTCAACTTGTACGGAGGTAGAGAAAAATCGTATTTATAAGTAGTTGTATATCACTTAATTAACTCTATTTTGCAGAGGTATTCTATTATTTGTGCTCCTGAGAGTAGCTGCGGGCTTGTTTATTTCCATAAACATAAGATGAATTAAACAGAGACGATGAGCTCGGTGAAAGTGTTTCCCGAGTCTGGAGTTTCTACGGTGAGATGCAAGACTACCAGTTGAGTAAAAATCTTTCTTTGGCGAAATTCAATGGAGGATGTCATAAAAATATTCTCCGTGGGTATCATGAATACAGCAACACCAGCCCTACAAATCATTCACAATGACTTGCAAAATTTCAGAAGATTAAAAAAAATTCCACAAACCAAAGTTGTCTCACATCGAACAATTGCGTGTTCACGAGGCAGCTGTTGCTGTCTGACCCTGGCGACCTGGAAGCTACTGGGACTGTAATTTTTCTTATATGAAATTCAGATCATTTAAGTCAGCGCTCGTTATGCTTATCTACCATCGTGATCGTATAAATTATACTTTCCAGAGCTCGAGCGGAAGTTCTTAAAATGCTCTCATGCGAGCCTTGTACTGTCGTGATTTCTTCGGTCGATCAAAATTGTTGTTCGGCTTTGTCCCTTGAGTTGCTTTGTGTATTTGCAGCTCAGTACACGTATGAATATTTCAGATTAATGGAATTTCCCCCAAATTTTTATCAAAACAGCAACGTTACTGTTCAGCATTTCTCAAAACGTTGATCATCTTGATTTCGATTTGGCTGCGTACCTACGGCTCCATTTGAATCGCTGAAATTAGTTGCACATTTTTGTATTCACTTTTACGTTTTGACGTCGCTTCAAATTGATACATCATAGAGGGGAAAATACGTGTACCTCCTCGTGAAAATGGGGCAGGGCCGGCGCAGGTGTCCACCGACTATATAAAGCAGCTGGTGGGGTGGGTGAAGCGTCACTCGATCGAAGGACGCGCCAGCGAAAGCAGTGAAAGTGAAGTGCTGTGAGGCTGCTCTATGAAAGTGAAGTGGTCCGCTGTCCACGCTTGCTTATTTGCATCGCGGAAAACAAAAGCTTGTGCAGCCGGCTTGTGTTCTGGAAATGTGAATTGAGTGTTTTTAAATGTGTGAAATTTAAGGTATGGTAAGCGTTGTATAAGGGTACAGAGCTTCAATTTCATATTGTGGACATGTTGTATGTGTATTCCAAAATGTTTTGCAGCAGTGGCAAATAAATTAACTTAGTGAAGGATCAGTATTGAAATTGACGTAGAACTAATTACTTCCGTTGCATTAGATCACTGCCACCTGTCAGCACAAAGGAGCTCAGCGATATCCTTCCGTTCACATAACCTCGATATGCCTACTTATAATGAACAGTCATTCCTGCTTTAGTTAAGTGGGTGTTCATAGTTGACTCGGTAATTATTCATGGAACTGAAACCATCAAATTTCCAGTGAGTGCTTGGCATAAATAATTCACAAGGCATACCATTAACTGCAACCACAGCACCGGCGTCCGCGGGAAGCGAAGGTTTGCTTTGTTTGTGACGCGATCACACCAAGTCTCGCTGCATCGACATGTTAACCTTATTTCAGGCCAGAATGTTCACGTTTGGGAATTTGTAAGAAGATTAACTA
Organism: Platorchestia sp. MABIK; assembly: GCA_014220935.1. Classification (NCBI taxonomy): domain Eukaryota; kingdom Metazoa; phylum Arthropoda; class Malacostraca; order Amphipoda; family Talitridae; genus Platorchestia; species Platorchestia sp. MABIK. Next base: position 26,898 of record JACJUY010008831.1, on the reverse strand, counting down.
TAAGATAGTAAACTGAAGGTTAGGTAGGATTTGTTTTTGTTGAAAAAAATAGGTTGTTTCTTTTGTCGCAAACCATCTTTTTCGGTTAACTGCCCTTTCATGGCAGCCCTCTCAGGGCAGTTTTTTCGGGATTACAACTATTGTATCTATGGAAATTAGCACTCCCGGGGAGGGGGAAAATGTGAGCTTCCAATATGAGAGTTAGGACCTTCTCTTCTGTTGCAATAAAATTTTTTTGTTGTGGACCATCTTTTTTAGAGTCACTGCTCTCCTGTTGTTCACCATCTCTGACTTTCTTCATCCTCAACTTCTATCTTTGATTCTAACTATCCGTCTCTAATTTCAGTTGCTATGCACAGGGGATCCTGTGGAAGGACACACCTTTTACATAAATTCCCCGTTCCTTTAATTTCATTATAAATGGTGACTTTCTTAGGCTTCAGTTCCTTTTAAGGCCCGCTCCAGCTTCACGTCCAATTCAATAGATGGCGCTATAGGTTAAAACTCGGAATGGTCAAATAGGATCGGCGACTTATCAACGCCATGGTCTGGTCAAAATTGTTTGTCACTTTTTGACAATCGAAATTTATAAAAGGAACGGTCAATATTGATTTTAGGCCTTTCACGGAAATTAAAAATTCCGTTCCAAAGAATCACCAAAGGAACA
>JACJUY010008830.1:6254-31618 GCA_014220935.1 Platorchestia sp. MABIK | reverse complement strand
TCCAAGAGGAAAACCATTGTTACAAAAAAAATCGCGTAGATAGTTAAATTCTGCGTGTATATCATTAAAAGATGAGCAGACACTGTAAGCCCTGTTTACCAGCGTTTTGATGCCATTGATTTTGAAAGTGTTAGAACAAAAGCTGAAAAAACTAGTTCCCAATCCCGTGAACGTTGGCTTGCAATATACAGAAGTTACAAAATTTTCCCCATTCCTAGAGACACGACAATCGAGAAATGGTAATTGCGCCTAGTTTTTTTTTGATGATGGAGCTGGTCTCCGAAAAGTTTTCGGTTTTTTTTTCTTTCTTTTGAATAAAAAGGACTAATTTTATTGGCATTTTCTTCGCTTTTAAATTTTCAGTGAATTTGCGATTTAAGCAAAGTGAATATTTGTTTGGATAATATGTTGATGAATGAAGAAATGAACAAATTCCTTTTAGTATTCTAATGATTACCATTATTTATTAGTTACACCATCCCAAAATACCCTTAAGTATATGGAATGATACTTTCATGAATGAATTCCCAGAATATGACTTTCGGGACGGAAATCTGCATTGTTCTTATTGCCAGAAAACCGTAAGTTTGTCATGCAATATGTTTTGAGAGTATACACTGTTATTGTCAAAATATCTGCTGCGACTTCATAGATATGATTAACGAAGATAATCCTTTTCGGTTCTGCATAAGGTTAATCGAAATTGACCCATTTTCATCTACGATAAAATCACCGAAAGCTGGTGGTTTAAGCTCCATGTCTCATTTAACGTACGAAACCAACTTTTTGTGCTCGCCGTGGCCGAGTGGTTGAGATCGCACCCTTCCGTGAAGGTGTCAAGGGCTCGAATCCCGGCGCTGCGTGGCGATTTTCCCCGTTGGGTGAAAAGAAAACTCAAATACAATACCCCACTCTACCCAGATATCTGATGTGGGTACTGGCTCGACCAGCGAGTAACCGTCTTGGTGTTAGTTGTACAGCATTTGAAAAACCGATGTACAAGATGATATTTATCATGCTTAATTGATTTTGATAAAGCATCCTTTTTTCCAGATAACTAGCACGAGAAGATCTTCCAATGATTAAGGATGTTAACTCAATTTTGTATGGCAATCCTGTAGAGGAAGTCAACGAAGTAGCTGGTCAACTCTCTCCATCTGACATGGAGAATCTAAAATTGGCTCCCCTGGTGTCGTACGATGTAGAAAGAGTGTTTTTGCAGTACAAAAGCATTCTTGCCGATAATGAAAAAAGTGTCCAGTTTGGAAAACATTATAAAGAATATTATTATTAAATGTAACCACAAACGATAAACTTTGTTTTACTTTGAAATCTTGTGAAATCCTATTTTCATGTTTCTTCATTAGTGGCAAATGCTCGATATTGTAAACGTTGAACACTATTGTAAAAAATCATTACCCTAGGGTTCAACATTTGCAATATCGAACAAGTTCCAACTAACTGAAGTCGGTCATTCAGCCGTGCATGTGCAAGACTTGATCGCATATTGTTTGCATATAAATGCGAGTACTGTGCAGACGACACTCCGCAACCGCATATATCTAACCTGAAGCCGCATATTTTATGCGCTCATGATTTCATAGGCGCGTGCATATTGGCACAGCTCTAGTGATAAATAATTAAATGCATTCAACGAGGGATCGGTAATTACTAAAGGTAAAAGGTGAGAACGAGAAAAAATAACAAATGTAACAATTTATTAAGAAATCAACACTCTTAATGAATAATGACTTTTTCAGTTGATCAAAATAAGACCACATATCAAAATTGTAGGAAATCTTTCTTTAACGACGTTGAGGTGAGGAAACATTGAACTTAGTAATGAGTACTGCCTCCATTCTTGTTAATAACCTCAAAATTCTTCGTGGCATACTAGAAACGAGGGTTTCCATGAGGGCTCGTGGAATGTTGTCCCAGCTCCTGAAGATGGCAGCACGAAGTTCGTTTACTGACGCAAATTGTTTACCATTTCCATAAACATCTCTCGCCATCCACCCACAAACATTTTCTATTGGGTTTAAGGCCGGCGAACATGCTGGATGACGTAAAACAGTGACCCCATTTTCTTGAAAGAAAGTCGTAGTCTGGCTGGCGGTGTGGACTGCCGCATTATCCTGCTGAAAAATCCATCCATCAACACACAGGCGAGGACCCTCTGCTGACAAAGATGATCTTTGCAGCATTCCGACGTAACCAGCAGCTGTTTGACGACCCTGCACCTCCTGAAGCTTCATAGTTCCTCTGTAGGAAAATGCGTCTCATACCATAGTGGAGCCAAAACCACTTTGGCGCTTGGAAAACATTTCAGGAGGAATTTCTCTGTCATGCCAATACCGTTGGAAGCCATCAGGGCTATCAATATTGAATTTTTTCTAACCAGAAAACAAAACTTGAGACCACTTCTCAACGTCCCATGTTTGTTGCTCACGAGCAAACTGTAAACGGGCCACTTTGTGACGTTGACGCAACCGAGGACCTTGTAGACGCTTTTTTGTTCTTCATGCCGTTTTGTCGTAAGCGCCGCCTGATCGTTACTGCACTGCAATCAGCAGCTGTGAGGGCCTTAATTTGCTTGGAAGACCGTCCTCTGTCTTGAGAAACCACCCGTTTTATTCTCCTACCCAATGCATGTGAAATAGTTTTCGGTCTACCACTAGATTTTGCTGTTCCATAATTCTCTGGGTCCTTTAGGAAGTTGCAAATTACAGTTTTACTGCGGTGAATCTCAGCTGCGATTGCGCGTTGCGACCAGCCTTGCTTGTGCAGTCCGATTCGACCACGTTCAAATTCGCAAAGTTTGCTTGCTTTGGGCATGGTGAAACCTTTTCGCTATCAGTGTCAACCTGTAACTAATCTAAATTGCCTGAAATTACCCTCAAATTAAACTTTTTTTACCCTGGTCTTATAATTGTGATCGACTGAAAAAGTCATTATTCATTAAAAGTGTTGATTTCTTAATAAATTGTAACAATGGTTTTTTTTTGTCTCTCTCAACTTTCACCTTTAGTACTTACCGTTCCCTAGTTGAATGTATTTAGTTATTTATCACTGGAAAGTTGGCATTTTTATTTGACTTTTGATCAGGAGTGTATATTTAAAATAAGAACATCCGAAAAATGCAAGAAATTCAAGCAAACAGGTGCGATCTTTACCTCCCTACAGTTCCTCTGCAGTGAAAGTTCCCAAATATATTCTTAATTTTCTGAAGGACTTCCATATTTCGTTTCGTGAAAGTGTTAGAATTCGTTTCACTGGCAAAGAAAGAATAATGGATTTTAATCTGCTTGCAAGATTAAAATCTTTTAACAACGCTTCAAGAAAGTTGAAAAAACTCTTTATTGATTAAGATGTAGAGGATTGTCATACAACAGATCTGAAGTTGGGATTTTTACACGTACGAGAATCTGCACAAATCTGCAGAAGTAATATTTTTAAACATACGTTCGATTCCTCCTGCGTTCGCTTTGCATACCATTCATCGAGGTCAAGTTTCAATTTCTATACCTGTTTTACTTGTTGCAAAATTGACATTCAGTAAGGAACTCGTTTTAATTTTGTTAAATTTATTACTTGTATTCCTAGTGCATATTCTCATTTTATGCGTAGTCTATGTGCTGATTCAATGTGCTCTAATGTGCCATATTTATTACGCAATTAATTTTTAAATGTGCAAGTTAAGACCAACAGTTGAGGTGTGGCCGCTGCGAGCAGTCTCACATTGGTAGCACAGCGCTCTAAAATGACTCCCTCTTCAGGGGGCTACAACTATTGCATCAATGGGAATTAACGCTCCCAGGGGGATTATGTGAGGTCCCGAGCTACAGTTGTGGTAGGCCTTTTTTTGTCGAAGTAGAAAATTTTTTTTGTTTTGTTACGGACCATCTTTTTTCGGTTCACTGCAGTCGTATTTTTCAGCACCTACTACTTTATTTTTCAACTTTTATCTTGTTTCATGAACTTCTTTCTTAATTCACTGTTGTTATGCACCTTGTGCACAGATTCTGCTTTCCCTTAACTCCAAACTAAATGGTGCCTTCATCCTTCCGCTCTTTGAACATCTTTGTCGTGGCAAAGGAAGGCTGAATCTTTCTCATAATCATTCAATCAATCTTAGATGACTCATGAGGAGCGCATAAGTTAATAAGGGTACATAACACCGGGGCGTTTCAAATTTAAACAGCAGATAAGAGAGAAAAGGAAAAAAAGAAAAACATTCTATTTCCAATAAAGTACAACATGAAATGTTGATACATTGGTTTTTAAAACACCTTAACATTAACATCATTAACTGATAATAACACATTGGTATCGTAATACCCGTGTAAAATGTTGAATCAAATGATTGACAGAAAAGCACATCAAAAATGAGTTCCTTTCCTTTGCCTAATCTGATTTTGACAGTGCATTTAAATATAAGTTACTAAGAGAACACAATCCTTGTAACGCTTAGTTAAAAAATGTATTCGTTTGTGCGCATTTAAATTGAAATAAAAGCAAAAGTCGCGTTTAAGTACCTTAACACAGAGACCCTTAATTGCTGTTCATACATTGTTAACGTAAAACCCATGATAATTGTCGAAAACATGATTCGGAGAAAAGCACGAGAAAAAAATATATATTTCTCTTTGTCGCGGTAGTCGGATTCTGGTACTGCATTTAAAAAACAGGTGCCTAAGAAAAGCATAATTCATGTGACGCATTGCTGAAAACCCTCTCGTTAGTGCGAACTCGTATTGAATTATGAGCATAAGAACATAGGAACTAGTGATGCGAGTGTGAGGGATTGATGTTAGAAGTAAAATGGGCAGATTTGATTTATTTTGCGTCTAGAACTAGGAGGTAGACAGTCGGGAGTTGAGACAATTTTTCACACAGACGCATCATCTACTTGCCAAGGGGTGAGCTTCGGAAAGAACATAATATTCACTCTAACAAAACAAAAATTGTTATGATATTTCTTACGCTAATAGTGCTGGCGTAAAGAGTTTATCGGAGTCAAAGACATGAATAGGATTGTTGCACAATGCTAGCCGTGACATTTTCAACATAGGTATAACCGTACAAAAAGTTAACTAGCCAAAATAGTGTTGTCATAATGTATTCACGAGAGTAAGAAAGTAAGAAGAGCAATTTAAGAATAAAATAAGAAGATAAAAAATTACGTTCTTTAAAGTTATGACATTCTTCGAAACCTTGGCCTTTTAAAAAATGTTTTAATAAAACGAAAAAAGAGAAAAAAGGTGCTAAAGTACCCTCACATCTACATCCTTTCTTTGCAGTAATTAATTTAGTTTTGAAAATGCAAATAAAATGAGTAACTAAGAAAAAATCCCTGTGACACATAGTTTAAAACACTCTTGTTAGGGTGAGCGTGTATTGGATCATGAGTCCAAAACATTTGCAGCATAGCTGGAGCAATACGAAAAGTTAGCAACCGAAAACGATTTCGTCTTAATGCACTCACGGGCGTGGGAAAGTGAAAATTGCCGATGAATTACGTCGCACGTTAAAATGTTTTAATATGAACGAAAAATGAGTTCAAAAATCTTGAAATTTAGACCATGACTTGATATCTATACATGGGGCCGTAATACTTATGCCGGTTAATTTCTAAACAAACAAATGGTTGGGAGAAAAGCACGTTTAAAATGCATTTCCTTTCGGTGCGTTGGTCTGATTTTAACAATGCATTTGATTACAAGTGGTCCAGAAAACGTGCGTGTGATGCATTGTTGAGAAAACTCTTTTAAGTGCACTCCCATATTGAAATTTGAGTTTACGAACATAGGAACTAATGAGATGAAGGACTATGGTTGAAAGTAAAACGAGTAGATAAAATTGTTTTTCGTCTTAGACTGCGAGGTTGACATTAGAGGTAATTTTACATTGTTTCGGATCAAATAGGGAGCTAAATAACTGGCTCGGATAAAATGAAATATTTTACAATGACACAAAAATTAAATTTCATATGCTACTAGCATTGGCGCAAAAAAGATCACCGGATTCAAATAGATGAGAAGGATCGTTGTACTATACCAGCCATAACATTTGCAACACTCCTGGGACAAAACGAGAAAGTCAAAACAACCTATTATAGTGTGGCCAAAGTATACTCAAAGAGTATATGGGACGGCACATTGTCACACAATATTAACTAGAGCATTTTAGGAAGGGAATAAGTTCTACATATATGTATCTACACACACTCATACATGTGTATATCTATACACATGTATACACATATACATACATAGGAGCGTCACAAGTGAGTACATACATGCACTTAATATTCGCATACAAGTAATCATATTGCATCTGCATAATACAGATATGTCTTGATTGTTGTATGATGTAATGAAAGGATAAGATAATTAGCACTCAAAATTCCTCACTTCTTTTCCAGTACGTACTGCAGTTTACTATTGTGTAGACGCAAGATAGAGAGCTATTTTAGTTTTGAATTCTCTAAGTGTTTGAGGGGTTTTGATGCTCTGGGGGAGTTTATTCCACAGTAAGGCGCCTGATACTGACAGAGCTTTCTGCCTGATGTTAGATGAACGGTATTTGATTAAGACATCACGTCTCCTATTCGGCTTTAGGTTGGTGACGGTATGGGAATGGAATTTCACTCTTTCAGCATTGCTATGAGGAGCCGATCTTATTCAGGAGAGGTGTTACGTGATCATTCTTTTTTAACTTACCGTTGCATTCAACCTTAGCTGCAAAATTCATGCATTTTTGTAGATCTTTTTGAAGATATCTCGGTATATTTCCCCATACCAGGCTACAATAGTCAATACGTGATAAGGCCAAGGATTGGATGGCCAATAATCTAGATTCATCGTCAAGCATACTTTTGATATGATTAAAAAACATTAAAGTCCCGTGAATTGTGTTGCAGGTTTTATCAACGTGGGATTTGAAGGACATGTCTCTATCGAGCCAAATATACAAATTTTTGACTTTTTCTAATGGGTGAATTTTATCATTTCCAACCGTAAGAGTTAGATCCAGATTTCGAATATTTTTTATTGTATCTTTTGACCCAAAAGCAATGAATTGCGTTTCACTCGCGCTTAGCTTGAGACCATTTTGGTCATACCATGACTTGAGGCTGATCAATAGGGCTTCAGCTCCATTTTTCGTCTGTGGTATTTCTGCTACAGAGCTTGTCATTGCAATTTGACATCATCTGCATACATAGAGATTCGAGTGTTAGAAGGCATTGAAGGGAAATCGTTAATGAAAATAGAAAACAATAGCGGACCCAGAATGGATTCTTGAGGAACACCAAAATTATTTTTAAAGGAATGGGGGCAACTTGTTATTTAAGAGGACTGTATGAGATCGATTTCATAGGTAGCTTTTAAACCAATGCGTATCAACTCCCAAGTTCAATATTTTTCGTGGGAGTTGATCATGTTCGACGCTGTCGAATGCTTTAGAGAGATCGAGTAGCAGCAAAAGTGTTACATTATTTTGGTCAATATCGCTGTATATATTTTCAGTGATATTGAGCAGGGCGTCTTGAGTGCTAGTTTTCCTTTTATAGGCATATTGATTTCGATGGAGTAAATTTGACTCGTCTAAGTGAGATGACAGTTGATTCGTTACTACTTTTTCCTATATTTTTGTCAGGACAGTTAAAAGGCTTATGGGCCTGTAATTTGACGCTGTTTTATGTCACCAGATTTATGCAACGGTCTAATTTTGGAGTGTTTCTATTGGTTTGGAAACTTATTAGTTGATATTGATGTGTTGATAATCAAACGAATCAGTGGTGCTGTGACTGGAAAACTGTCTTTGATGTATTGAAGGCTGATTCCATTATATCCAAACAGTGTTATCTTTCCAAACATTCTGTCTCACTTATTAGAGAATTCTGTCGATTCACAGACCATGTTTTTAAAAGCAGAAATTGCAAAATTTTGAATTCAGCCCGCTGATCTCTGATCTGATTGTGGAATTTATAACAACTGAAGATGCATCATTTTTTCTTAGAGTGAGCTAGAGAGATGTGATAAATTTCTTCGTTTACCCAACCACAGTTTCTTGCCACCAAACAATTATTTTATAGAGAGTGCAACCAATAACTGTTTCGTTTCATCGCAATTATTTGACCAATTATCGAATGATATTGAGGCGCAAAGGAATTAAACAAGAAATTTCATAGCAGCAAACCTATCCTAAACTTACTTGCCGAAAAATTGAGGAGCTCAGGAAGAGAGAAAGATAGAACTAAGAAAAATTGTCACCTAAGGAAAAATCCGAACGAAATAACTGAGGAAAAATTGCCATATCTACACAGTAGTTCCAACTGTAATGTTGTAATCGCGCCATTAAAATAGGAGAAAAAAAATTTATTTGCTAAGGGTAATTTTGAAGCTGCCTCTACAGAATCCATACATATCTTGAAGAGTCATTTGTCAATAAACGGGCAAGATTTAGCAAGAAATTTCTGTTGTAGTTATTTTCTGTGCTTTTACTAAGGTACGTTGTTTTCTTGCTGAATGTTTCATTTCCGATATTTCATGATATTACTTTTTTATGTCCATTCTACCCATTTCATAATTCCAAAACAATAAAAATTTACTTTGATCTTTTACAAAATATTTGTTTCCATCATGACATTTCAATCTTTGTTGAAAGATCTATGTTGAATCTATGTTGAAATTTATGTCCTCATGGAATACAACTACTGTATCTATGGGAATTGGCACTCCCAGGGGAAAAATGTGAGGTCCCGAGATGAGTTAGGTAGGCCTTTTTTTGGTTGAAATACAGTTAGCAACGAAATTATTCGTACACCCCTCGTTTTTCAAAACTTTCTAGAATTCCTCAAAAACTACTTTTGCCACAGGTATAAGATTTTCACAGGTTGTGAGACACATATTAGTGACAATAATACGAAGTTTCACGAACAAAACATTATTTTGGAAAGATTCAACAAGCTGAACTTTAGAAACACGAAAAGGCAAAATTATTCATTCAATTAAGAACATTACATTTCATTAAGAAGTATTTATCGTCATACTTGTTTTATTGACAAAAAATTGTGTCTAAAATGTTTTTGAACATTCTAGATGCGAGATCATTTAGAATATTGTGTCAGAGCTAACGGGGAGCCAGAGGAGTGGAGCTTTGTCATTCGCACACTGGAGACACGATGGGAGCCGCTCCCTCAAGAAGATACCCTATCTCGAAAAAATGCTGTCACTGATAAAGGCCAAGATCTCACAGAAAATTACAACCTTCGATCGAACAGAGACGAGCGATCAATTTATGTCGGAAAGGATCTTCGGAAGGACAATCCCAGACCAAAAGTTTTGGCCGAGGGTGGCCGTAAAGTCGCGGGGGAGAAAGCGAGCTTCCAAGTTCCAGTGGACCGAACTGAAGGGTCTCGTAGGCGACGTCAGCTGAATTTATTCTCGACTCCAGTAAAACAGAGGCAAAAATTAGTTTCAAAAATATAGTCAAACATTTACCGCTTTTCCTCTAGGTTGATTGAAACTTCGGAAACCGGTGAAGTTTTGCAAGTAAACTCATCGATTTTCAACAAGATGGAAAGATCTAGACTGCAAAGATCTTCTTCGCTCTCAAGCTTTCAGCGACGGACTTGGTACACACACGCACAGTCCTCTGCTTCTATTTCTTTTTTTGTTTACAGAAAAATTTTGGGTTCTAATACATTTTCGAAGAGTATGTACTCAGCAGCCCATGAGGTGCCGCGCAATATATACAGCCAGTCTTTTAAATCTCTCTAGACAAGGCAGTACGAAATAGTGAGCGACCATGGCGATCTTTTGTGTGACGATGTGTCCATCCGCGCTGTGTGTTCGGTGATGTCTTCACTCGGCCGTGCTGGCGCCTCCAGCACGTCGGAAGGGCCCAGCGCTTACTTCCAGAGTCTCCTCGTTATCTTCACTGTTGGTCTCACTGCAGCTGCGGTTGTGATGCGCAGGTGAGTACAAAATTTGCTTCGCTCGTGCAAGCAAAGTTACTAAACATGGACGACGTCAGTAAGGCACCTGGGCCCCTAAATTTAGTAGGGATTTTCCAAGGGTTAAAAGCTACGTAAGTTGACTTTATAATACCGAGGAGAATTAGGAGCGTTACTTGAGCGATTGGCTTACCGGAACTCAACTCATGACGACATTTACCCACGCTTAGCAAATTTTCTGTGATCACCAGAATCATTTACACTCTAAAAAAAAGTGTTGCATACACAGCTCATCTAATGCATGTTTCTATGCCTCTTCTGCATAGATTCCTCATTCACTTATCTCCGTACTAAATGGTGCCTTCCTTTCTTCGAAACGCGTCTTTTTAGCAGTTAGGGAGGCTTAAACTAACATATATTCTAAGCTACTTCATACGACCTCCAATGCATGATCTTGTTCTCTTGCCGTATGATCATCACAGGCACTTTGGGATCGGAAACATATCATCCTGCAGCAACACGACTCATTGTAAGACACTTCATCTTCACATCAATCCCAAGCCCCAAGAGCGTTTGAAGTTTGTGAAATTTCTGACTTGGTGAAGTTTGCGATCACAGTGTGCCCCTTCGTTGTACTTAAGTATTTAAATGTTGGAACTTTCGTTCTATTACGAAGCAAGGCCTTTAGCTCGAGAACAAAAACCCAGTGTCAATTCGACACGATTTACAATTTCTTAGTTGTAGCTCGCGATAAAAGGTTGTGTTTTGGGGCTAATGAGACCAGCCTCCCTTAACTAGCAAAGCTTTATAATCTGGTGAAGAATTTCGAGCCCAGTAATTGAGACACTGACGTCAGTGTCGTGTGCGTGGCGTGCAAGGAAATTTTGACATGAATTTGTGTCCAAATTTGAGGAAACGGATAGGTCGTATTCGAAGAAATTGGAATTGTCAAATTTTCGCATATTCAATGCCATCTTAATACAGATGGATATCGAATAATTTGTTGATCGACTTTTGTTCTGCAGGTGATAAGGCAAGGCGGAGGGTTCTTCGTGATGTAGGGAACCATGCACCCCATTTGTTAACGGAGGTGAAAACAGCTCGAAACATCAAATCTTTTGCTGAGAGAAAAAGAAGAATACATCAATTATCGGTTACTTTGGGCACCGTCTCACATCTGGAGTAAGTTTTCACATGTAGGGTGTTTGAGCAGTAATCTTAACTTCCCATTACGTGGCAAAATGCATAATTTCAAATGCAAAGCTTACAAAGTAACACGCTAGATTAGCACAAAAAACATAATATAATTAAGCAGTGAACAAATATACGTAACTTGTGCATTTGAATTGAGCGGCTGAAAAATCTAAAATGTACGAAACACAAATATTGTCCATTAAATTTACCTTAAATCAAAGTTGAAAATGAAACGTAGAACTTAGCGAAAACTGTGATAAGAGATTTACTCTTGCAGCACTCGTTTGTAACCTCAACTTGTTTTGGTTTATTTCATTTACGTAATACTTTCGAAATGTTGATTGGTCAGGCATGTTCCTACCAGTGTATTTTCGTAGAAAATTATTGAAATTGTTGTTGCGTGACTTGTTTAGGGGAATGTTGGCAGAGATGAAGGCTTCGCGCAGTTCTTTATTAAATTTGCAGCGGTTATGGGCCTCTGATGTCGCCTCTACTGCAGCACTATCATGTGGGATGGGGTCATTCTCATTAGAATCTCGATTTGAATTCCCAATTATCACTTCAGATGGAGTTGGTTGTATGGCTTCGGAGACGGATTTCTTCTTCTGATGCATTTCGGTTTTGAAATGATGGAGAGTTGCCAGTTGGTTCAAATTCTTTATCCGTAATAATGAAAATTTAAATATTAAAGTATGTTTGGTTAAAAGAACTGCGGCGGATAATATTGTGACCAACGGTTTGTAATTAAGTGGTTTGAAATTTCCAAATTTAGGTTACTAACTTCCAGGGACTCATAAGAGAAATGAAGGAATGGCATTTTATCGTGAAGATAGTAAATCTTGCTACCACAATGGAGTGTGGTGTTAACTGAGTAACCAAGTATGGCTTCCAGATATTCTATAAAATTACTATATAATGATTCATGGATATTTCTTTCGAACACGGATTTATCGAAAGTAGAAACCATATATAGAAGTAATGTAGACAGAAAAGGAATGTATAACTTGGTTGTTTCTTACCTCACGCACAACTCAAAGTTTAAAAATCTACACTACCCATCCTACAACTCACATTTTTAAACCAACTTACCTACTTCAAGGCAACGGAAACATAGTTTACAACGCATTTGATATATTGAAATAGATAAAAATACTATGAGCTCACCTCTACTTTGCGGAACTTGCAGAAAAGCTTGCCAGTTACAATTTATAGATTATTAAATTTCGTTGTAATTGCCTTAGTTATTTCATTGTCTGTTTTTGCCACTTTAGCCATCCTCGACACTAGCATTTACCGGTTAAAAAATATGTTATGTAAAAGCTTAGAACGTGTATCTTTGAATACGAATCTGTAAATAAGATGTGGTTCTTGTGTGAATAATTAAAAATAATTCTTTAAAAGTAAAAGTTATGCACCGTCTAGTAATGTTTCTTTCAATTTACCGAGCACAACAAAATTTATGTGTCTGACTTGAGGAATATTTAGTATTTAAAATTGCAAAGTATAAAAAAATACAACCCCGTATTAGAAAAGAAACAAAGAGTTGGAAAAGAGTCGTGAAGAAATATGGAAAAAAGTAATTTGACATGAAATAAATTTTTCTGAGACCGGATGCCGCATACATTTTAAGTGAAGGAGTAAAAAGCATGTAGCGTATAAGCTATGCGTTACCTGCTCTTCACATGAGCGTCAACGACGGCATTTGTATTAATGAAATTAGATAAGCACTTAGCCTTCCTCTCAGATATAAGCAAAATATGTCATTTCACAGCCTCAGTCAAATGTTATTCCTCATCCCGCTCACGAAGCTAAAAACTTCAGTGCAAATTGAGCGGTGAATTGGGAAGTCTAATCAACGATTATAATGATTAGAGCATGCAGATCAGTAGAGCTGCGCCAAGATGCACATGCATATATGCACGCGCACATGAAATCATGAGAGCATAAAATGTGCGGCTTGAGGTAGAAATGACCGACTTCAGTTAGTTGGAACTTGTTCGATATGGTAAATGTTGAACCCTAAGGTAATGATTTATTACGATAGTGTTCAATATTTGCAATTTCGAGCATTTGCTACTAATGAAGACAACATGAAAATAGGATTTCACGGGATTTCAAAGTCAAACAAAGTTTAACGTATGTGGTCAGATTGATTAATAATATATTTTTGAAGGTTTTCAACTTGGACACTATTTCTCTTATCGGCAAGAATACTTTAGTATTGTGAAAACACTCTTTCTACATCGTACGACACCAGGGGAGTAAATTTAACTTTCTCCATGTCAGATAGAGAGAGTTGACCAACTACTTCGCTTACTTCCTCTACAGGATTGCCATACAAAATAGAGTTGGCATCCTTAATCATGGGAAGATCTTCTCGTGCTAAGCAATCTGGAAAAAAGGATGCTTTATTCCAATCAATTAAGCATGGTAAATATCATCTAATTCATTGGTTATTCGAAAGCCGTACAACTAACATCAGGACGGTCACTCCCCGGTCACGCCGGTACCCATTTTAGATATTTGGGTAGAGTGGGGTATTGTGTTTGAGTTTTCCTTTTACCCAACGGGGAAAATCGCCGCGCAGCGCCGTGATTCGAACCCTTGACACCTTCACGGAAGAGTGCGATCTCAACCACTCGGCCACGGCGAACACTGAAAGTCGGTTAACTTTATGCTGAACCAAAAGGATTTGCATAGAACATTTTGCATTTTGCATTTTACATCTGTTATATTGCATATGCATAATTGCAAAATTTAATTTTGCATATGCAGAAGATAATTGTTTCCATTGCATAAAACGTTTTGCAAATCTCTTAGCGTGTATTTTTGCAAGTTATGCAATGTCACAGCTCTACAAATCAGTTTTTAGCTTCAACTCGATTTCGCTAAGTAAATTTGGCAGTAGTTCATTTGGAGCTGAACTGAATTAGTGCACTCGTTCCCACTCGTGAATGCGCTGTTCTGGTGACAGAAATTGAGTACGCTAGGAATACGGGTGAAAAAATCGGTCGAGGAAAGGTTTTCAAACAATAATGCCACTTAATTAAAAATTTTATTTCCCCGATCCCTAAAGTAACTAAAACCAACATTGAGAGGAGAGTTAATGTGTAGGCTCAGTTTTTCTCATTCATCACGTTCGCAAAATTCTTCCAGTGGTGAAAAACATTTTCATTTGCGTCTTGAGCAAAATTTTGAACGCTTTGCCGTTTAATATGGAGATGCAATGCTCGGGGTAATATTCTTCAAGTCCAAGAACGCAGTCATCGGGCCAAGACAGCTGCGAAATTTACACCCAGAGGGTAGCAGAAGGTCCCGAACTGAAGGCAAAGTATAGCCTGCCCTTCACTGAGAATGGATAGGTTAGACTACTAACGAAAAGTTAGTCTCCTTCTTCCATACCTCAACGAAGATGGTCAAAAAGCTATGGAGTGGCTAGAACGTTGAATTTCAGCGAAAGGCGTATTCCCACACAAGATCTCTAGCGCATAACAGCAAGTTGAGAAGGAAGATTATGAAACGAGATTCAACTATAAGAAGGAAGTCAGAGGTACGGAAAAACAGGCCTTGAGAGAACCGCAGTAGCTGCTCATCAAAACAAAAAAACATTCCCACAGAAAGGTAGATTAACTGTCAGCTTAAGACTTTACATTTACTCACCGAGAGAGTTGAGAAAGATTTCTCTTTAATCCTAACCACATTTTTCGGTTCACAGCTTCAGTTTTCCAGCACTCCTGTGATTCCATCTGAGGTGAAAAAAATTGAGACGAAAACGCTAATACCTCGCAGTAAATTGTTTGCTATACCAGCCTTCCTCTCTCAAGATACACAGGAATATACATAGATTGAATAAAAAGGTTCAAATTTCCCTAACCTCGTCGAAGTCGTCCGCTGGAGAGGAAAAATTGGACAGCATCATTTGGCGTGGAAGGCACAGAGGAATCCATGAAGAAAGCGTTCCCAACGCAATTACTTTTAGCGTCTATCCATAAAAATTTCCGAATATAGAGGCACCGTTTAGTACAGAACTTTCAACAGAATCTATGCTCGAAGGGTGCTCCCACGGGCATGAAAACAGCAAATCAAGAAGTTTCAGACGACGAAATGCGAGAGTAACAAGGAAACAAAATCAAGTGGCCTTGAACCAAAATAAGATGTCTGCGACAAATCATGCTCTGGCGTTTTATTATCAGGTCCCCCGATTTTCAAGAACTCGCAATATCGCCTAGGTTATCCAACGCGTTTACGCATTCTAGAGAAATCAACGTCACTTTTCAAGTACAAGCGAAATGCCTTTCGCAACACTCTTGAACGTAGACGAGAATCAGCATGATTATGAAGGGTATTAGGCACGGATGAGATCCGATGCAATAGCTGGATTTATACCTCGATGGCTACCACGACTTTCATGTCGATACAACTATTCGTTAATTTAAAGACAAAAGACATCCCATCTACTGGCGCCAGCTACAATCTGTTGTACCTCTCAGATCGGTTGTGTCGAACATGAACTCGTCAGATCTCGAATATCAGACTGACATAAGTTTCAACGACTTTGCCCAGCGCAGACTGAACATAACTAGTGGCAGAAGTAGTTGCAAGAACAGACTTTAATATCTAGGTAAACAGTTCAGCAAGTGAATAGTGAACCAAATTGTGTCTCTGTCCCGAAGGACGAATTTACATTTACGACGGTTTCCAATTTGATACAGGACAAGGCCATGTGCGAGTGGTAGTTTTGCATGCGGTCCTACGAGATTGATTATAATGGTCATGCGCGAAAGTCAATGAACGCTTCTCAAACGCTCTCAGAAATCACAGAATTTCGTCTTAAAGGCTCTTACAGTCCGTAAGTGAGAATCTGCTCAGGCACAGAAGAACGCGTCTGGTTATTTACATACGTTAGCTGGTAGCCCTTCAGTGTGAACCTTCCGTGGTGCATGGAGCGATGCATAACAGTCGCTTCTGGGATGTTTAAGTTTGCGAGCTCTAGTTAGGTGTCGATATTGCTCAAATACTTAGCGCTACTAAGATTGAGTCAACAAGAAAGCCAATGGCTGCGTCGAACAGATCAAGGCTGAGAGCATGGAACTTAACTCGTCGAGTTTTGACCATACACTGGCCTCTATAATAAGTAACCACGTATGTCCTAAATGAGAGGTTTCGAAGTAGGCGTGATGTTCATAATTTATGAAACTTACATGGATTTCGATAGTGTCAGTTTCTAGGTTCGTTCGACCAAGAAGGTAAATTAACATAAAGCCATTTCGCGAGAGGAGATAGTTTATATTCGATCAATTTGAGTCGTGCTGCAAAGTTTGCTCAACCGAGGTGAAAGAAAAATTTTTCTATTATACATAATTCATTTCTCTTACTCGAAGCACCAGCTTCACACAGATTCGCGTCAGAAGGTTACACCATTTCGTCTTTTTGGTGGCGTGAATGAAGCTCCTGTTAGAACTGCACAGTATGCTTCTCCTAGTGTTAGCAAAACCGAGCTCTAAGCTTCGATTTGAAATATCTTCGCGAAGACTACGAGATTTGATGCGAGGGTAATCAAAGGGACAATTTTGATTTAGTTTATAATAAGCCGCTTCAATAAGCGAGCACATTTACATCATTGTCAGCTACACTTCGGCGCTGGCATAGCAGCACTACTCTAGTTTAGGCGTTTAATTTCTTTCAGTGATAGCCAGAGTACCGTCTGTACCCGTAACTGTATGGATAGTAGTTGTAACCATACGGGCTGCTCGAGTACCCGCCGTACCCTCCATAACCTCCGTAGCCCCCACCGTAACCTCCATAACCCCTAAATCCTCCGTAGCCCCCGTTACCTCTGTAACCACCAAGTCCGTATCCACCGTAACCTCCATAACCTCCATAACCGCCGTAACCTCCATAACCAGTGTACGAATCGTGGCCGCCTCCATATCCACCGTATCCGCCACCGTAACCGCCTCCATAGCCACCGTACGAACCGTATCCACTGCCACCATAGTAGTTCGAACTAGAGCCATATCCGCCATCGGAAGACCTGACGCCCTGCAAGGGCGCTTCTTGACTGGAGGACCTCTCCAGAACTGGAGGCGGAGGGAGGGGAGCGTCGGGCGGGACGGGGACGCCAGCTGCCCCACCAGCACCGGGGCCCAGGAATGGGCCGCTCGCTGGCAGGAACTCCGGTGCGTCCATTGCCAGCGAGGTTGTCAAGTATACAGAGGCGAGGATCAACAACGAAAGCGCCATCTGTAAAATAAGATCAAGTTTTTCACCCAGTCGTCATTTTGGACATTTAATGATTACGATTTTAGAATCCCAACTCTAGCTACAAAGCGAGTCTTAACGCGTTTGGCATCTACGCCTAGTACATACTAGTTAAAGCTGGCTTCAATAGGCATGATGTAGTTGGCTAATTCAAGAAGCAAACCGATCATATCGAGTTAACTCGGACGTCAAGTTTATGCAGCCAATTATACCATCTGGGAATTCTGTTCCAGCACTGATAATTGAAGCTTAGTGGATCATTTACTCAAAACTTGACTACTTCAAACAGGGTTCCCCAAATACAGAAATTTCTTTGTTACAAGCTACTCTAGTACAGCGTTATCCAACTAGGCCTCAAATTTGAAATTAGCCCATTTAGTCATAATCAGATGCATGACCCTCTTGTTTTGAAGCTACATTCAAAAGCTAAAAGCCACGCTTGTTGAGCTAATCTAACTTTTCAATAATTGAAAAGTGTCATCACCAAGATCACACTTGTAGGTTCGTTTTTCCTAGAAGTATGGCTGAAGTTTAGCTGCTCAGGCTAAGTCACCGTAGCACCCAAGGGCTATTCAGAACAGAATTAAGTTTATGTAGCAAATAACTAGTTCAGTATAAGTGAGCTAGAGAGTGAGCTAGGCGTTTAGTAACAAGCTGTAAAAGAACGGGTGAAATCTAGCACAGTGTAGCAGCAAGTTTAAACTGGAATTTATTCGAACCAGATTCATCACAATATGAGTGTACAAGAAGAACGACTGATCAACGCACTCAAACTTGACCATTCAAGCGAGTCAAATTACGTCAAGTGAATGTAGTATACATAACGGTAATTATGCAACTATTAAAAACTACGAAGCCAGTGTTCATGTTCTAGCTGAGAATTGACCGCCGTGAACTGGTATGTCAATCAATCACACCTTTGTTACTAAACACGTGTTTAAAGTACGATTTTCGATAAAAGGGATCGAGAGTTGACATTTGACTCAAACTTAGGGCAATGCTGCCTAGCGCTGAGAAGTGATCATTTCAAATTTGCCAGAAACAACCAACAATGAAAAACTGACGAAGTGGCCTCTGCGTAACAATGACCGTGACAAGGCAAGGTAGAGACAACGTTAGAGATTACAGAGGAGGGCTCAAAAATAGGAGCATGCGAACGAGCAGAACAGGGCACATTTCTCAGAAGAATGTTACCGATGCTTTCGTAAGGATACGTTGCCCAAGAATGCCCCACTATGATAGCTACAAGATCATATAAGCAGCCTTTAAGATACACGTACGGTCAAAGGAAGCACGTCAAGTTGACGTTTGAAACCAACATGTTTAAGTTTCCGTAAATCATGCCTGAAATCCTCAAACTAACCGTGCAATAAGTTAGTATAACATTGGTTTCTACTCCATTAAGTATTGATATACCATTTAGCGTATTTCGTATTGGTAGCTATCCCAATGGCTATGAAAATAAATGTGGGATTCATGACCCGTGCAGAGGACTAACCTACTGTAAAATGTAAAATCCGTGCATACCACGGAAGAACGAACCGAACAACTTATTTCAGCAGGTTATGTATACCAACCTAATTAAATTGCTTTCAGCCGATAATATGAATAACCACGGAAGTACCAATTTTGCAATACGTGGCATTCATACCTGCTTCTGAGCCCAATGCCTTCTACCTTTCCCTGCAAAGAATTCCTTCCGTACACCCTAAACTCTAGCAGTTAGACCGGAATGTCGCAAATGACAAGTAAACCAAATACCGACGTTTGCTTGCGCCCACGCTCAATGGAAAACAATACCACGGTTATTGAACATGCCTACAAATTCTCACCTTATAATACTGAGGACGAGTAATCTTGTATAACTTCGTACCGAAATCTGGCTGCGAGCAAAGCAATCGGTGCCGCTTGAGCTCTATTGATCCATATGAAGTGAGCCTACGACAACCGCATAGAGGGACTTCGAACAGCAGTTGTGCTATTCACAAAATCTTTTCTTCAAATTTATGGGTAAATTTTTTTTTTTTAATACAGTAGAATCTAAACTGAGTTCCATTCTGAGTACGAAAGTAATATAAATGATTTTGCTCGAGATTCTTTGTTTACAGCAAGATTCTAATGTTTCGAGCACTTTCGAAAGCACTTTATCTTTCAGAACTCAATTGAGCAATATATGATTTGGTTTAAGAAAAGCTGACAGTTTTGTATGCTTTGAATCTTGAACAAAGTATGTCTTGGGGTGACAAAATTTGATTATATTCATAACAATTACACTTCCTTATTCCTAATACGGCATTTTAGATTCCGTTGCAGAGAACGTCAAATTTTAATTTCTACTTTTACTATTCTAATGGCAAAATAAACTAGTATAACCAACAAATATCAGTAGGTGTGACGAAATGCAATACATCTCCTGCATATTTTTGACAATCTGATAATATTTAGGATTTTACGGAACTTTTCATCAAAATTAAAACAGCCCATGCATCAAAATAATCTCGGAAAGGTCATTCCTGAATTGCATTTTATTTTCGGATACATTGTTGATGGGAACTAAACACTTATTTACAACATTAGTGAGTAATGTAGTGAATAAATACCAATAATGGTTGTACTAGTGTCAGTCCCTGTAATTAGCTTGATAAATACACCATGACCAATTCTTCCTACTTTATTCAATTCGTCAATGAGTGAGTCAGTTAGATTCATTTTAAAGGATGACGTAAGTAAAAATATCAACTAAGCCCTTCAGGATCGCAGTTTTTTAATCTCAAAAAATTTCATAGATTTACCAAGTCAACATTCTTTATTGAGGAAATTAGATTGAGGCTCCATTATTCTAACCTCTTATCCTACGTACATTGTACATTATCTCGAATTCAAAATTTATGATTCTAAAATAATTCATTTAGAAATGATGATTCATTTCATTTCATTTCATTGATTGATTGATGATTGATTTTAGAAATGATGATTCATGATGACTCAAATGATTCATTTAGAAATCTTACAAATTTGCGGGATTTTAGCGCATATAGACCCTGGATACCTGGGATGACAAAAGCGCTCATGAAAAGAAACCATGCTCAGAGGGCTTGTCGTGAAACATTTTTTTTGACAACATGAGTTAACGAAGGGCTTTGCAGTGGCCGAGTGTACAGAGCGCGTGCGTTCTGTGCTTCACGCACGGGTTCGAGCCCTGTGCGCCGCGGATGGCGCGACAAACGCTGACGCGGCAAATCAGGGTCGTTGCCTGAAGTGTGGTCACTGTCCCTAAAGAATGTCACCTGGGCACTAAACGAGAGGAAAATAAGGCCTTAAAGCTCGGGCGTGACTAGGGGCCTGGGGAACTCCTATCATGTACATTCCCTGTAAGAGTATCATGTCAATGATACTCAGCCACTTGCTACTAAAAAGAGAAAAACGCTTGGTAAATACCATATACCACAACGAAATTGAAAATAATTCTCGGGAAAAGTAGTCTTCCTAGATGCTCATCATGCCGGTGACGTCACATTCTTGTTCAGTGAGTAGTCTAGACATTACTTCGAACTCATTTAAAATTTTTCAGCTATATCCAACAGAGAGTAAAAGCAACAGCGCTGCAGTCTCTGCAAATTATAACACTTAAGATATTATAGAAAAAAATGAAAGCTCACTCTGTAAGTCTGAATATCGGTCATCATAAGAAACATAAAAGATGTGTTATTCCAAACGAGCCTGAGACATATCATCTTGTAGGTTGACTTTTCAAATGCCTCACCGCTAACTTCAGGATACAATGACGGCTACCCCTCCGTCAAGCCGGTATCTATTTCAAACACCTGGATAGAGTGGGGAATTATGGCTCAGGTCTCCCATTCCCTAACGGGGAGAATTGCCGGAAAAGACCAGAAGAAGAAGAAAACGAAAATTTCCCCCCAAGCACATGAATTAGACTCACAACTACAGAGCTTATTCAATGCTGTGTTTAGATACTCTGACGCATCCATAAGTATCGCGGAATATGTGAGTGAGGTGTGCTAACTAATGACTCGTGGATGATTACTATGAATTGAGGTTGAGACGATCACACAAAAATATGGTCATCAATTCCCTCATGCTCGAAATTAAGATGCTGTCTATCTCGCACTTGCCAAGTTGACTTCTATGCATGAAATGCTGTGAGTTGTACACCATAACTCAACTCAGCTTTTGAAATGTTCATTAAATGAAACTAACTCAAATTGAAAATGATATGCAAACAAATCCACATGGCCATACGAAAAAATGTTTAATTTTTTGTTCCAATGAATCATAGAGAACTTCGTATATCAAACGAAAAAATACTAATGAATCAGTCCAATCATTTGCAATCATTTTAACTGAAAATTAAGAACATGCAAGATCACGAGCTTCAAACCGGGACGGTTTTCAATTAGGTCACTCATGCAATGTAATTTTCATTGTTGGATCAAGTTATTAGAGAAGCAGGTCATCAATTGCTGGAGAATTGTTACTGATTTTGGAAAGAAAATAACGCGTTATCTGAACAGCAGTAGCAACGAACTGAGTCTCTGAACATCATTGAATGAAGTAGGGAACAAAGAATGGAAGGAAAAATTTTGCAAAAAATTTTTTTTTTAGAACATTTTTACTTTACAAAGCATTCTTAAATTTGAGAGCTTACATAAAGTACTATCTTCATGATATAGAAGTAAATACTACACATTCATGTGTCCAATATTTGCACAGGACATGAAACTAAAATTATTACAAACACCCGTTTAGCATCAGCCTGTAGAAAATTAGCAGTGCTATAACATTCGTTCAAATACTACCTGGATTTTACTTTAGACTGGACTGGCTGAACAATCTTTTACCATCTTTACAGTATGTATTCCTATTCTTCAGAATTTAGTGCATGGGAAAAGGGTATTATAATGAATACATATAAGAATTAGGGTAACTTTCTATCGAATAAAAGGTGTTTTCGGGTTATGTAAAATGTAAATCTCCATATAGAGCAAGGAAATATAATTTTGTGTTTTTATATCACAATTCATTTAAACTGTATGCATTCCATGTACCTAGGCGACTCTAAATTATTGCTCAGAATCATCACCAGACGCTGCGCTGACAAGTTCGGTAACCGAGGCATGCATCAAGGCAGCATTTACTGTTCTTCGAACAGTTTTTGTTTCTTGTGCATGGCTGGTGTTTCTTGGTGAATTTGTGGAGTTTGTGAGTGATGCTACACTTGCCCGCAGGTTTGGGACATTGACCTCTCATCATTTTCTTCTTGGGGCAGCAAACTACTTTCCTGAAATTCGCTGTGACTACCTCGCACAAGTTTCTGCACTTGTGCCCGTGGTCAAAATGCCATTTTCTGGAATCTGCCGGGGAAAATTCTCCGTGGGATAAGCTTCTTCTCGGCAACAGTTGCTCTGATGAGTCCAACTTTTCTGTGTTGTTTTTTGCCAACAATTCATTGTCTTCTGATGATTTCAAGGGAGGACTTGCGGAACCATTTTTCTGGTTTAGAGATGAGGCGAGAACGATCGCTAGTTGCCCCAGACAGATGAAGACGAAGATCCGAATCTAAAAAATAATTTATTATTTATAAAGGAAAGACGAAGCTAATAATTGGTTGAACACAACACATTATTAGACGAATGCTATGGTGATCTGTTATTATTTGTATTGAGGCGCATGCACATATATTTGATCAACTTTCCACTGGGTACTTAAAAGAGAATAAAAGGAAAAAGCTCCAGGGGCAGAGAAATATTGTCGAAAAAATTCATTTGATAATTCTATCCTGTTCGATATTTAATTCTCATGATCCGTTATATCAAAATAATTTTTGGTGAATTATACGTCAGCGATGACAATGATGGCAGGGTTAAAATTTCGAGCGTTCGTGAGTCTGATGAAATCTTATCGTCGCAAAGTTTCTCAATGGGCTTTTGCTGAATATACCTATAATTGTGACCAATTGATATATTTACAAATGAACAGGTAATTTTATAAAAAAAATTTAATATGATAAAATGATTCCTGCATGAAATTGTCGTCACACAAGACATTTCATTAGTTTCAGATTTGCCATTCCAGAAGTTCAACTCGACTTGATTGAGATGAACGTCACACTGTTCCTCGTATCATTGCATTATGATATCGCTGAAACATAAAATTTTATGGTATGAAGTTCATAGAAATTAATAGTTTGAATCTGTCCTTAAATAAAAATTATAGTTGATGTATTAAACATCAAATTCCTCGTAATAGAGATTTCAACATAAATTAAACATTCACGATAATTATTACTCTATTTATCTGTCATTTATCCAGAGCTAGCGATTACGAAGACGAATTTGTGCATCAGTGTCCTGCGCAACACAGTTGTATATATTTTTTTTTGAGAAGTGAAACAGAATTTCATTAAGCCCACTAACACGTTAGCAAACAAGCTAATTCTCTCCCTGACTTGGAGAAGCACTGATGTTGGTCGTTATTGATTGCTGACCACACTTTGAAGTCCCTCCGAGTATTTCCAGTCCCTAGATGCGGGTGCAGAGACAGAAACTCAAATTACTTTTGCAGAGACGCACCATTTAAAGGCTCCACTTAATTATAGTCTGGATTTTAGCCGAAACGAATGAGTTGAGCTCTTAGAAGAAAGGTCACCACGGCCTCATCGCATTAATTGAGTTTTTTAGTGCTTCTAAGCTGACGCCGAGTAAAGAGCTTCCCATCGAACTATTAACGTCAGAAACATGTGCGACTGACTACGTGAAAAACGTGTGCAATGGAAAATGTCATGCTTTGAAAACTTTACTGCTGTAGGAAGCTAATTTACGAACAGGCCAATGTAAACTATTATACACATAGTTTGAGGCTTTTACTATAAGAAAAATAATTGAACTTCAAGTGTTTCATTAACTACCTTGAGATAATTAAAATAAACATTTTCCTATCTTAATAATGGCTCAGAAGTGCAACCCAACAAATTGTAATTTCGAACCCAATATTCGAAATAAATACATTTACGAGGCTACTGGAGCAGTTATACTGAGCTTATTTACAGTCTCTGTGACAGTTTGTTATTGTGGATATCGTGAGAAAGGAGAAAACTCAATGCCACACTTATTTGAGTGCGAGTAAAGGAAAAATTTCTTCTGGTCACCAGGGTAGATTCGACCAGCCGTTCTGTCAGACATCGTTGTGAAAGAAAATAAAGTGGACGGTGGTAATAACTCGCTTGTTGAACTTTTACAATGAATGAAGTGGTTAATACAACTTGCGATGAAATACTTACAAACATTATCCCTGTGCTTCAGGTAGATTATTCCGTGATAAGTTCTTCTCCTTGTGGACGCTCATAGGAAGCTGTGAATACTGCTGTTCCTCTCGAAATGTTTTAGTTCTTATATACCGTCAAACTTTTATAAATCGGTACGCATATCATGCCTTGGGGATTTACGCCTTTCATTTTGGTGCATCAAGGAGAAAGACGTGACCAGATTACGTTTTACGTGAATCATCGGCAGTGATCTCATCACATTTGAATAAAGCAACTTTAGTTCACGTCGTAACTCGGCTCCGATGTGAGCTGGTGAGGCAAGCTACGAGAAATAAATTTTCCTTTGTTCTTCACATGCATGCCGGAGTCGTTTGAGCTATCTCTAATGGCTAATTAATTATTCATTTAAGGAAAATGAAATATTATGCATTACAAAAACACTTCGTTCACGATACATATATGAGGACGTTTTGAAAACTAGGTACACCATTTATATGTTTTCGTTCACTCATTGAAAGATGAAAATTTGTCCTAAAATCAATCGTTTAAGTATGCGTGTCAGTTTAACGTTGATGTGAAAAATTTTCCCAAAGGTTTTCTTCTGGCCATGATTTAAAGGTCGTAATGCAAAATGAATGGAAAATTTCAACGTCGGCAGCTTTT
>JACJUY010008829.1:0-36018 GCA_014220935.1 Platorchestia sp. MABIK | reverse complement strand
AACCCTTCATTTCAGAGTACAGACCCAGCAACTCTCTCTCCAAAGTAAACGCCCTATTCATTGCACCCCGAAGAAAATACCAAGCAAGCATCGACTGCTCTTGTGTACTGTATATCCACTACTTAACAGTCAGCTATCCTACATAGTCGGAGCTGTTTCATAGAGGGCTTTTCAATTAAGAAGAAAAGTCTTGAGAACTTCTCTCGTCATCTTCACGCCTGAAGTTCCCGCATCTTACATTTGCACTATGCTCGTATATTCAAAATATATGTGCCTAGTTCCTTCCCTAGAAAATGTATAATCTTAGCATCTAAATTCTAAACAATGAACGGGATGGAAGGAAAGAAGAATACTCTTGAAAAGTTGAACACTATGATGAAGTAATGTTTCCTGTTTCTTTCACACGAATATAAAATTGAAGTCTCCTTAATTGATAAGGCCCAAATAATCATTAAA
Organism: Platorchestia sp. MABIK; assembly: GCA_014220935.1. Classification (NCBI taxonomy): domain Eukaryota; kingdom Metazoa; phylum Arthropoda; class Malacostraca; order Amphipoda; family Talitridae; genus Platorchestia; species Platorchestia sp. MABIK. The sequence continues at coordinate 35,562 of JACJUY010008829.1, read as the reverse complement.
CTACTATTTGTAGGTTTAGTTTTTATCCTGATTGATGCTGTTTGTATTGAGACAATACAAGCTTTGCTCAGTTCGTTTGTACGTGTGAGTTTGAAAAGTACTAATACTTATTTATTAAATTATTTTTCTAAATCAGAGACCGTTGGTCTTTTGCTCGCATTCCTTCTATTCACTGTTATAGACTTGTAATTTGCTTAGCATTGCATTTGGTTTGCCTGACAGACCCGTACGTAATAGGAGGGAAGGAGAAATGACAGGCGAAGTATGCAGAGACATTTATTTAGTCGAAGTGCTTGCTGGGTTCCAGGTAAGTATTGAGTATGTTATCCATGCAATTTGAAGAGTTTTCACATTTAAACCGCAATATATTCTACACGAATAATTGTTAGTATTCATACAATGTCGAAGGTCTACACATCGGTGCTTTCATTTTGAACGAACGACTAAGGATTAAAATTTTCATAGGCTTCATTTCTGATATCAGCAGAAGAGTTACATTTGGATCGTGTTTTCACGCTTACAAAAAAAAAAGACAAAGAACAAGCTCAAATCTGTACACAATATTCAAAATATACATTTTTAATTGAGATAAATGGATAGGATTATCAAAATACAGCTCAGAGAATTAAATAATTGCAAGCATTATAAACTTCCCAGCACATTGCCATTACTTTTATTTTGTCACTGGTTCTGTCTACGACGTTAGAAAGCAAGCATTAAGTATATTCTCTCATCATTTGATGCACAAAAACTGAATCAAAATAAACTTAGTGTGAATGATTTTCAACGGATTCTAATGATTTATGACTATTAGTGAGAAATTCTATCTTCAAAGATTTAGGCGGGCAAGTCATGCATCATGATGCAGCTTGCATGGTCTCTGAAGGTGAAATACTCGCGCTTGTACTCACTCGATGATCACATTAGAACAGGGAGTCGAATATCGTCGTACTCCTCAATGCTCTTATCAGAGACTGTTTCTTAAGCGCGAGTGAGCTTTGAATCGAAAAATTTGACAAAAATTGGCAGATGCAATATCCAGGCTTCTCAATTACCCGGGATACGAAGTTCCGTATCCCAATAAATCGTGGGCTTGAGAAGAAAGGAGCCCAAGGCTCTAATTTTAACGGACTTGTGTCTCTTAGTTGAAAGTCGAGCTGCTTTGATTTTTTAATAACAATGATGCTTGATAAGGTGCATGAAATTAGTGGGTGAGAAGATGCAAAAAATGACGTGTAGTATGATTAACATATTTCCAGTTGTTCAATTTTGGTGCAGATAAAAGTGAGTAAATAAATGTGTCCTTAAGCAAACGCAAGCTGATGCGCTGGAAGTAGAAATGAAGTAGTGAGGTGAGAATAGAAGCCCAAAATTGAATCGAATATTAAAGGAATTCAGAATTGTACATTGCGAAAACGGTCACAAAAAACAATAAGACAAAAAATCTACGGAATTGAGGACCAGTATTTAAGTAACTTTCGTAACACGTGATCGTATTTTCATGTTTTTTTTAAGTCTAATGATGGATGATGTGAGGATAATATTTAATTTGAAAATAGGTAATTTGTGATTATGGATTTTTATCAGTGAATAAAAACACAATTCTACGAATAAACTTTGAAATCTAGCATTTAGCTTCATTTTACCTACACATGAGTAAAGATTGTTTTCCTGACGTGCAATCAATTGCTTTGAAAAAAGAGATATCGCTAACCTTTCTCCAAAATGATCTCTCAGTATCACATTCCCATTATTTCTCTACTCTTCCTATGTGTTTTAGCCAATTTATTATTCTAGTCATGAGAAGCTGCCTGATTGTGACAGAGTTATTCGTGGTGGGTGCTCGCCTTTGTAAAAATTAAAAAGAATTCACTTTTTTATGATAAATCGAATCATTTTCTTGTTCCAAAATGATATGCTTAGCATTCTTAAAAAATCTCGCCTCTCATTAAATTCTTTCGATTATAATGACGTTTGAAAAACATAAAATAATGATGGTTGACAAGGAATCCGATAATGGCATTTGAAAAAATGTAAAATAATGATGGATGACACGGTGTGTGATTATGAAATTGAAAGAAGACATCATAATGAAGTATGGCTTTTATTTGAAAATGACCGATGGCATGGTAAGTGAAAATACTTCCAGTACAAAAACACAAGGACAAGAAAAAAATATTTTTTGTTGTTATTGCAGGTGGAGGTGCTTGACTGTGGTATGCTGGATGAAAATTCACCATAATAATTCAATTTTTCATAGAGAAAGGGTCTTTATATCGGCATCAATTTTGTTTGGTATTATGATCTACTTGCGTATCAGCCTAAAATCTCAGAAAATCTGATCAAGCAAAACTATTTTCAAAAACACTGAATTGCGAATATTGTTCATGTTAGATGGGTGGTTAGTGAACGAGATGAAATGTTTTGTATTATGTACTTGGCGCTCAATTTCTACATGGTACTTGGTACGTTCAATCATTCGTGCAATATATTCTACGTTAGAAACTAAATTTAATGAAGTGAATTTTTTGCAGGAAATTAGAAGTTTCAATAATTGCGCTTTATCTATAAAGAAATGTTCAGCCCGAATGCGTGAAATTTTTTTTTTAATTTGTACACACGAAATGAAGCTAATGATATACAATTTACGAAATCATAATCAATCTTTACCGTTAAATCACTGCCCAAAAATTTTGTGTGAGAAATGAAACTAGTAGAATTAATGTTTATTTCAGTCATTATATTTTTGGGATACTTTCCACTTCGTGTATGATCAGTCTAATCAGTTCTTGGGATACAATATGGTGAATTTTCACTGTCATTCCTCTTTTAATAGAAGATTTATGTTATATAAAAGTTGCAAGCATTGAAATTCCAAGAGCACCTAAAAATTCAAGCTATAATTCACGAGATGTTCTGAGAGAGCGAGAAATGTAGGGCGCTGATCGCAGCTGCTACTCCCCTCAAGGGAACGTCAATGCCAAAATGATCCTCGAAAATACTCTGCAGAGCTGTGGCTAAAATAGGGTCTTAATCATTTATGACCTGAGTAATCACGCAAGTTCAAATGTTCACCGAGTTGCTGTTGTTTTGTTATATTTTAATTTGAATATGATTTTACACTTATAAGAAAAGTTTAATCAGTGTGTTCGTTCGATGAGTAGCTTAACCGAAACAAGGAATACATCTACAATCTCAAAAATTAAATATAAATTATCCTAGCTGAAGGATTCTGGGGGAACGTTGCACGGAACGATAGCCATCTTCTTGAGAGAGAGTAATCAGCATAGAAAAGAAATAACAGGATCGCCTACCTACAAAATTATCTCCATAATTAGAGCCGCAGCAAGAGTGTGAAAAGTATAGAACTGAAAGAACAAGGTCACCAAACTACAAATTTGTTGCCATAACTAGTATCGAAGCACGAGCTTCTGATTCCATGGCGAGTGGTTACGGTCACAACCGAAGAGAGCTGGTACACTGTCGAGGGCAGACACTAGCAACACCATCAGCCTTTCAGTGACGTCCAAGAGTCCGTAGGATGCCTTACTGAGCTAGGCGTGGTGCTTCGGAGGGCAATCCCGTTTCCTTTTTTTTCGAGTGATCAAGAAAAAAATATTTTTTTAATGGCGGTTTTAATGGTTGATAAAAAGTTTTGACGCGGTAGGTGTGGATGTCCCATCTTAAAGAAGAACTTGTCATTGCCGACCAAGGTGTTCTTAACATAGGGTAGACAGGTAGACAATATTTTAGAACAAATTGACTGTTGACATGAGTCACGGAGAGAATACTGTTAATGTTACTGTGAACCTAGAAGTTTAATTTTAGACGAGGGTATCACCTGTTACTTTGAAAGGTTAACGAAATAGAATTATTTCGTACAACATTCGATAACCTATTTCAAAGCTGCTAAACTACTTAAGTCTAAATGAATGAGCATTAAATTGAGTTAAGCGTAATGAAATAAATTTAAAAAATTAGTAGAAAGTAATGAAAAATATGGAATGTACGAGACACCACCTAAAAGGAGGTAAAAATATGGAATGTACGAGACACCACCTAAAAGGAGGTAAAAATATGGAATGTACGAGACACCACCTAAAAGGAGGTAACAAATGTATTCCCTCCTAATGTTAAGGACTTGAAGTATTAATTTTTGTGCCTGAAGATTTTTTTCCTATTTGGGTCGAAAGGTTTTGAAAAATCGTTTCTCAAATGATTAACCTAATAACTCAGAAAACTTACTAAACGGAAATTTTTTTTAATAAAATATGGTTGATGAAAAGTAAAGTGCTCCACAATATAAGTCTCCTAATTTACTGCGATGACTATTATTATATCTCTTCCTGGAAAAACGTGTCAGTCATATTAAAAGTAGAAGCATTTTTAGCATCGTCTTGCTCCACGAGATACACACGTAACGCAATTGACACTAGTATATTATGGAAATGGAAATTTATATATGAAATGGAAATTAATTATAACTAAAAGCTGAAAATATAATCTACAGTATTAAAACTTAAAAAATAATTTGTACAGTCTTGGTTGAGCACAGCCTACAATACCGCTCAAAATGTTCAGCGTAGGTTCCAGTGAACTTCTGCGTTACAAAATATCACAATATTTCGAATGTTTCAAACGCAGGACCAGGAAACCCAAACGATGAAGTTTGAGTTTTGTTAAACACCTACAAAACTCATAAATTAATGGGAATTTTCTCCAAAAAATTTGTAAGGTTTATTCCTTCACTTGATCACTGATATTTTCATGACTTTTAATTCACATTTCTCGTGTTTTTCATTCGCGTCACTGTTTGATCTTTTATTTCCAGCGGTTCAGCGCTGCGAAAACGAGAAAAAGTAAAATTAACGAGAGTTCAGCATATACTCGTGTTGATTCACGATCACAAATACGTTACACGTTCACTGTTTTCGAAACATATCAAACTGATCTTGTTTCTACATGTAAAACTTATGAGCACTTCAAGGAATGTTGTTCGCAACCGCACAAAAGTCTTGATGGGGAAAGTTTGCCAACCAGTTTACGGAGGGTAAATTATTCACAATTTTTCATTTTTCAACACATGTCAACAAACAGCATTGCACTTCTTGCTACTTCAAACATTTGTTCAATTAATTTGTAGCGTACGAAGAGGACACCATGAAGAATCTAGAAGAATCGTTCGGAGCCGTCACCAGTGCAGGGACCCTTTGGAAAATTCAGAAGCCAGACACAGAAGTCCTAGGAAGAGATAAATCAGAATTTTAAATTAAACTCGATCATATAGTTTCGAAAAGATGAGTTTCAAGAACAGCTTTGATAATTTGCGCTTACCTGCCTTCACACTCAATGGCAAATGTCGAGTTAAGTGCATTACGAGTCATAGAAGCTTTCTATTTTGCAAAATAGATTTTGCGAGAGCGATTTTGAACAAAGTCCCATGTAAACATAACTTTTTTCATTTCTTCTGACGTTATAAAGTTTGGCACTTCATTCAGCATTGAACAGAAATTCTTTCATAAAAATTATGACTCCAGAGTAACGCTGATTTTCACAGCTGATACGACTTTTACCGACAAATTATTTTTCTGCATTACATATTTTATACAAAGTTAGAATCGTCCGTTATGTGCGCACGTGTTTTAACATCGATCCATTTTTGTGGTTTCTCCACAATTTATATGTTGTTTTTAAATCACAAAAGATGTGCAATTCAGCATGGTTGAATTCAATGACGATATCGTAATTTATTTATTCGTCAAAGAAATAATGGTCTACATTTCTTAGTATTTTGGTGGATTGTTCAACGAACCGGAATAATTTTGAGCAAGTGCCTTTTAGGTCTCCTGTGAAACACTTCTCATCAAGTGTGTGACGTAACAATAGGCAACTGATCTTCACTACGTCCAAAGCATTGGGTCATGGCTATCCATAATATTATGAAATTAAGTACAGTTGACAGATGATCAAAATTAAGTAAGTATGTACTGCAAATTGCACAAATTTTTTGAGAGAATTCTGACACCGATTAAACGTTGATCGTTTTTCCCGTTAGGCATGTGCGTCATAGCTGTTCATTCTTTATTGTTCCTTTCAAACAATAAAGCTAAATTAATATATTTAGGAGGCAAGCATTGGAATCACAGTCTACGGTAATCGAACCATCTTAACTAACGTTATTTACCAGCAACGAGTAACTTTTTTCAATGTGAGAGTCCAATACTAAAACCTGCGGAACTGACTCAGAACTTTTCATTTAACCACACTCGAATCTCCAAGACAGAGGTTCTCAACCAAGGGTAAATTTACCCCTGGTTGAGGTAAATGAAATAGACTGATTTCTAGGAAATCCCACTTTTAGGATAAAAAGGAAAACCAACGTGGCTAAGAATATCATGATAAATATCATGGTTGTACTGGGCTCCAATTACTTGTGAGGTGTGCACAACACAGGGGAGTCTTCTTTCGTACCGGCTGTAACCTGACCAAACCATCCAACTAGTCTATAAGAGAACACTGTTTGAAGAAAGACCATATTTTTAAAAACACAAATTTTAAAATTTTGGATTCAACCTTAAACTTGTCTGATCTCCGTATTTTAGAGTCGATGTACATTTTAAAAAACCGTCCGTCAATAAATGAATGTGAGACGGCGGTGAAACTTTCCATTGTTTGTTGAAATTCTCTATGGTTTTTTACATGTCTTTTAAATCTCAATGTCTTATATCCGGTTTACACAGAAGATTTAGAGTTACAATGTTTTAATACTATCGTTTATTGTATTTCAGAGCACTGAAGACATTTTTTTGCGATCCGAAACTTTTGTTTTTTATCATGATATTCTTAACCCCGATTGGTTTTTCTTGTTTATCCCTAGTTGAGGGAAATTTCGGCCTTGTGTATTTAAGACATAAAGCCGAGGGGTCAATGATGGAGGAAAGGTAAAGAATGGCTGTTCTAGGTCCTCTAAAGCAGTGTGCTACCGCGCTAACACCTACCAGTTAGTCGACAGGGCAGGGCTGGACTGAGGTAATTATTCTGTCCCTGAACTGCTCGTGCTGGGGCAGGAAAGTGCTCTGTAAGGTGCACATGTAGATCCCTTGATGACTCGGCGCCATCGACGGGATGAGCAAGTCTCCATTCACAGTCCACTGTTTGGGAAGAGAAATTCTAAAATCCCGATAAACATAAGCAAACGCAACATCATGGATGTCGTTACCATGAGTTAAGATATGTAATGGCTATACTTGTACTGTACAAAAAAGTCTTCAGATGCATCAGGCGCAAAAAATATTCCTTTATTGCTTTCTATCGGGAATGATTGGGGTATTTTTCCCCCATTCATGTTAGATCTAATTAGCCAACTGCATGGTTTAGTTTATAGTAGTAATAAGAGTATATCTAGACGTCAAAACTTTGCTTGCACGTCACACTTACAGTTACATTCCACGAATGCTTGATTTTGCATTTACACTCGTAGGTAAATGAGTTTTACGAAGTTTTTAGGAATATGGCACTGATCAAATGTTATTAGTTGATTTAACAGCCACTTATAATTTAATTAAGAATAAGCTGCCCAGAAGAAAAGCTTTGAGTCACTTCAATAGAAGCCAAGAGAATTCAAGTTATGATTTTACGTCCAATTTTTTTTACGTTCGATGAATCTAGCGATACACATTTCCTCACCTCGTGAAACATGAGTCAGACATTGAAAATAAACAAAATACGAACGATAATCAAGTTCCTTGCTGTACAAGTAAAAGTGTGCTCATCGGCTACCTAGAGTACCAGAATTCACGAGATTTTTTATAACTTACGTTCAGGTCAGTGCGTTGGTTATCGAAAGTCCAGGTGACCTGCATGCGGTCGCCTCGGTAGTGACACGGCAAAGTCAGACTCGTGCCGAGGGGAGCTGACACCACCTGGCCGAGAACGATGGAAACGAAAAATTAGTCTGAGAGAAACACAAGTGGGGTACAATTTTCAGTTGGCTGAGCTCTCGGACTCACCCGGGTACTGCAGGCTCGAATGCGAAAATTTGCACGTTGCGTGGTGGCACCTAGTAAAAGATGTTGAAAAAGAAAAAATGATCGGAGCAAAGCGTGGCTTTATTTTGAGGGCGCACAAGGGTTCATTAGGAGGCAGTCTCTTATGCAAAGATACGAAGTACGTTACATTTCATTGCGTGCCTGCTGGCTCGTATTTATCACCTATACATAGATTTAAGCTGATACTCATTTTTTTAATCGATGCTACTCTCTTCGTTTGCCCAATGAAATCTAGATTTCTTTTGAGAACTAGGTGCATAAAAGGTGCTGCATAAGTTTAACACGGTGACCGCGATGGATTAAACTTGAAGTTTAATATTCGACACGTATTTAAAGTAAATTGTAGTGAACAATTTCGAAAATAACAAACATTAACTGTATCGTGTCTTCATTTAGTTTTGATTATGTAGTCATGAAAATTGAGTTTGTGACTACTGCTCGGTTCACATTACTATGAAAATCCTTTTCGTGTCCACCAGCGGCTCGCAGTGCGCGACCAACGTGGGTATGTCGAATATTACATACCGAATTTTGCTGTATGTAGAAAGAATTAATAGAAACAAGTGCACTTCTGGGGTTTGCACCGCTAATGAGACATTCTATACAAAATATGAACGCTTATGATACGAATTCGATACACCCTTTAAGCGGTAGAGTTCAGTCTGCCTTAAGACGCCATTACTGACGAGTGCATTTCCAAATTTACAAAAGTAATCAATGCAACTTGGTGAAGGAAAAAGTGAATTTTCGCTGCTCTCTTTATCAAGTTTTACCGAACTTTTGCTGAAGATGAACTGTTGAGTTCGAAACGTTCAATTATATTCATTTAACTCATTGACTGCGATCCGACCTACCGGTAGGTTGTACTTAATTTTGCTGCTGTGAAATGACCCACTGATGGGTCGTTTGAAGAATTTTTAACAATATTATGAAGTTAATAGTATTTTGTGGACCCAGTTAAGGTTTAGCATTTTTAAAATTTCAAACAACTTTTGAATTTAACTTTGAGTTGAGTACTGAACTTCAGTTTAACCCATCGCAGTCAACGAGTTAAACTTTACTAATTGTATTATTTATGCAGTGAAGTGTTAAGACTGACCCGACGGTAGGCGTGGATCCTGGGCAGCAGCCGCCGCTCGTGAGGGAACAGTCGGCACATCAAGCCTCGCTCACGGCTCTCGTCCTCTGGAAATAGCTTTGTGTTTAGATCAGGGTTGTCAGATTGCTTTCATTCTGGTCAAAGCTCTCAAGCTCTGTTCTTTTTTTACGTAAAATTTTACCGTAAAATACACTCAAGGGACTTTTTTTTCCAAAATTTCCAAGTTTTTTGATTTCTTTTACGTAAAATTTGCCTTCAGAAAACACTCAGCTTCTTGTATACCTGTGCGGTTGATAACTAAGTTAAGCTTGTAGAGTTTAGTTCATTTAAAAACGGGTTTTTAAATTAATTAACTCCCAAAAACTTAACTGTAAGATTTGGGTTAGAAAAAAATAATCTGACTACCATGCGTTAAACACATAGGCTGGTGAAATAAATCAAAACTTTGGACGCTTCAATGTCGTAAGTAAATTTTGCAATTAAGAGTGAAAGATTTATGTGAGAGTATGAGAAAACCACAAGTAAAAAAATAAAAGCTTGTTGGAATGTTCAAATTGGTGAGAAAACGCTGATCTAATCCGCACATTAATAAAAAGTAAGTGAGTAAGAGTTACCAATAATAACATAATATATTACTTTCACGCGAATGAACACGCTAACCTGCCCCATACATGTGAAGGGTGTGAGATGCTTAGTTTACTCTGTCCTCTTATAATTTGTGAAATTCATTTTTCACATTTTTAACTCTCTAAATACAATAATAATCATGTAATCATGGAGTAAATGCACTCTTAACCTTCTTACGAGAGGAATGAGAAAAAAAAGTCTGACCATGACAACAACAAGCTAACTTTGCCACTGACGGGCGAGCGATGCAGCAAATGCAGAATTGCCGCTACAGCTTTCTGAAGAATGATTTACTTATTTGGAGTGGAATAAATGAGGAAACATATTTCAGGCTGATATTTTCGTTTGTGACTGTGTCTGAGTTCTATTTATCAAACGCCTCACGATGAACACTACAGTAATGCTGTATAGAATACTCTGTATAGTTAACTTTCTCTTGAAAAATCTGAGAGTATGCGAGCTGTTATTTTATTAGCATGCTTTTATCATTTTATTAGCAACTCACCGACTATGAATACTGAGAAGAAGCGGCTGTAGGTCCTGCCACTGGGAGACAATACCATCATTTCGAACGTGCCCTGGGAAATTAGAAAAAGAACTCATCTTGTCACGTCTTCTGAAGCAGGAGGCGCCAAGTTAAGTGAATCGTTCCAACATCGAGGAACATGCTTTGTTTCTATTTTGTCACGCTGATTCACGGTAATTTTTAAAAATTACGGGGCGTGAAGGACTGACAGAGAGGAAATATCTCGATAGTTTGTTTTCTAATAAATAAATGAAACGACAATTTAAAAAAAATCATAAAAAAGTTTGCTTCTGATGAAAACTGAGTATTTTTCACTGCCTTAAAACTTAAAAGTTCTTAAACTTAAACTTAAGCTTAAACTTAAAGTTTAAAACTTAAACTTAAAAGTTCATTTTGAATTGCACGTCGCAAACTGAAGTTTAAAAACACTGAACTAACCAGACTAATGTAGTTTCACGGCAAATGCATATTACGTATTCTGGCTCGAACAACATTCAATATGAAATAAATAATATCCAAACAAGTTACCGGACACTAAACAATATTTTAACAAGTTACACTGTCTTATATTTTGTGTTCTCACCCTGTGCACTCTGCTCGCACAGTCCAAGAAGAAGAAAGAGTGCGCGTTCTGCCTGGAGGCGCCGTAGTCCTGCGGTGCCGACAGGCCCGTGCTGCCGTCCACGCTGTTCTCCAGGCCTTCGTTCTGTTGGGGGGAAATTATGACATGTAGTCTGGCAAGAAAGTGGGCCTGCCCTCTGTTTTAGAGGAAACTATGCCACACAAGATAGCGATAAAATGCGCCGTCTGTCGTAGAGAATACTTTGATATTTTATCTGGCGAGAAAATATACTCGCGGTCGTGGAGAAAACTATGACACGTAATCTAGCGAGAAAGCGTACTCTCTGTTGGCGAGAAAACTACACTATATAATTTGATGAGAGAGCGTACCCTCTGTTGGCAAGAAAACTACACTATATAATTTTGCGAGAAAGCGTGCTCTAAACCACAGCATGTTCTCTGACGGAAAAGTTTACCTTCAGTTCTCGAAAAACTAAACAATGTAATTTGGCGAGAAAGTGTACCCATAGTTAGAGCGAAAACTATATAATTTACATAGGTAAGGAGGCTCTCCGAAAATACTATACAAAATACGATATAATATTACATGAAAGTACCCTCTATTTCCAGGAAAACACGGCTGAAAGTGAACCCTCTGTTGATAAGAAACAAATGACTGTACCTTAATGATATAAATTAACCTCTGTGAAATACAAGGGAATTACTTTGGTGAGAAAACGAAGCTGTCCTCTATCGTGAGGGGGTACCCTCTATTGGCTTGAAAAAAATATAATACCAAAACCATTTTTTCTCGAGAGGAGGGTAGCCGGAAAACCTAGGCAAGTAACTATTTGTACAGCTAGCTATTCAAATGCGCATTCAAGTGATATAAAATATTCTACGAACTGTCATAGCTGCACAAATAATTTTCAGTCCTGGGGCAAAGAAGACTGTGATCATTCAGTTCCATCTTTGTCTTCTCGATAATTTGCAGTAAAAGTTAGGCACCAGACCAGATTTTAATTGTGCATTAAGAGGCCGATTAAATTGGAGCAGAGAGGTGGATCGGTGTACAATTTTTTTTCTTGTTTATGCCTTGCAATGATCTATCTTTAAGCAATTTAAAACCTTAAATATATTTGAGTAACCAGCTCTAGAGCAGAAAAAATCCCTACGCAAAAACGTGCAGACGCGCGAAAATGCAAGCACATGAAAACTAGGAAATTCAAATCACAAGCGTTGTAATTTTATTCAAGTAGAATCAACTGCCGTGAAAGAGTTCCAAAATACGAAACATGACTCCACGACACGAGTAAAAAATAAGGGAAATTATTCTGAACAGAGAAACGTGGACCATACAACTCAGAATGACACTTTATGAGGCTTTTCGCAAAAATTTCAACTATCTATTCAACTCCTTCGACGATGCGAGGAAAAATCAATTATTCTGAGCTAAAACACGCGGACTATATAACTGAGAATGACACTTGATGAGTTAATTCGCGAAAAATTCCAACTTCTCAACTCTTTTTGAATTTGTGCTTACATGGTAGAGGTCGGTGCGGAGGGTCTGGGCGTCTTTCCTCCATCTGATGATGGTGCCGAGGGGCGCCCACACCTCGCAGCGCAGGAACACGTCGTGGTGGCGCAGCACCAGCACGAACCGCGGCGAGCACAACGCGCCCCACAGCACCTCCTCCGCCGCCGCCTCCCCGCTGCTGCCGTCTGCTACGCCGCTCGCCGCTGGGGACCGAACTCGTCTTAGTGTGATACGCTATAGTTCGAGTCCGCAATAAGTATTCTGTCTGAATTTAGTGGAGGGCTTCCATGTAGAGTTGTATGAAACACTTGTTCGCCGCTCGCCACTGATGACCGAACTCGAGTTAGTGAGATACGCTATTTACGCCATTACTGCAATATTTATTGCAACTGTAATAAATCTTCCGTCTAAATGTAGCGGAAGGATTTCATGTCTTTAGATGAAACACTTGTGCGACGCTCGCTGCTGATGACGCTCGCTGAGTGAGATACGCTAGTGTCTGAGTCCGCAATAAATCTTCCGTCTGAATTTTGTCATAAAGAGAGGAATTAATAGAGTGGATAAAATTCGATGTAGTTGGATTAAGGTAGGCAGAAGTATGATGATGGAGAAAATAACATAAAGCAACCGTTTTGTAATAGAGAAGTATGTAGTGGTCATAATTAAAAGTGGTCTTGAACTAGAATCCACTTCAGAAATTCTTTACATAAGGTCATTTTTCTCAATGTGCGAATGAATTGAATTTCATCAGTGAAGGTTCTTTAATTAAAACTAGAATTAGACAGAGCTTGTCTACGATTGTATAGGAGAATGAAAAATTAACGATCGTTACTCGTGTGCGCCAAAATTTGCATCATTTACAATACGGTTGACGTTGAAGAGACTGTTGATAATACGAACATAATATATTTTCGACGGCATTGTGGTGGTTTTTATTGAAAAGCTAGTGTTGAGGGAAGTTAATTGCAAAACATGTTGATGTATGTTTTTTATAAACAAATTATATTTAAATTTTGCTGTAACTCATAAGTCATTTGGGAGGGCCTGGCAAATTTTCAAGAATGATACTGTATAGGACCTAACCGAAGTTTGATGTGACAAAATGTGACTAGTTTTCAGAATTCTGAAAATGAACCCGAAGTTCCATTAACGTCTTCCCGTTGAGGATTGCTCGACATTTTTACTTGATTTACGGGTAGTAAATATGAAAATCGACTCACCATTTGTGGAGGGCGATGCTGTTATTGACGGCGTTGCTGTGGTGGTCATCGGTGGGGCCTCATTTTGTTGACCGTTACTATGATTATTATTGGAGCTATTATTACTTCCGGAGAATGCGTTCTGGTTATTATTACTGTTGTAATTGTTACTATTGAAATTATTATTATCATTGAGAATGCTGGTCTCGCGATTATGGTTATTATTATTGTTATTAAGTTGAGAACCTTCATATGACAAGTCGTTATAATTGTTATAGGAACCGCCATCTATTTCTCGCTTACGACGAACTTTAGAAGAAATTTTTTTAGGCCACCGATTGACAGTTGTGATACCTGCGAGGGAGAGCGGGGCATTCATTAGAGAATAATTTTCAACATCTATTAGATAAATCAGTTTGAAATGTATGTAATGTTAGATGATTTAAATAAGAGAAATACTCCGGATGGAAAAATGAGACTCAGTTGGGATTAATTTTATGAAACAATGAATTTGATCACATAGTGACTCGGTGAGGGAGAGATTCCCTTTTTCAATCACGTACTTATCCATTATTTCCCCAAGTTTCTTACTCCTCTGAAAATTCTTATTTAAAAATTCAGGTGAGATATAAAATGGAAAAAATCTTCTCTCTCTATGAAAATGGTTTCACATTTTTGAAGTTAAATTATCGAGACTGATTCGTGACAGCAAGTTTGAGCTTGAACGGTGAAGTATTCCATAGCCGCAGCACATGCCTCTAATGTCAGCGAGTACTCACTTTGATGTAGGTTTGGACTGCTAGAATGAAGTTCATTCAAAAGTCCATGACTGGGAATTGTGCATGAGGAAGTACAGTCGTAAGCTTACTTCAAATACTGGGTTAGGAATCATACTAATGATCAAACCAAGATTAATGTGGGTGAAATAGAATAGAAATATTCTAATTTTTCTTCTATTCATTGTTTCACTATTTGCAATTGAGTAATCGAGATGTAATCATGTGAACATGTGTGAACTTGACCAATGAGAAAATATTTCAGAGTGACGAAAGAGACAAGATCTCCAGGCATCGAGAGCATAGTTTTTTAAAGATACGTTCAGGCATCGAAAGCATAGATTTCTAAAGGTACGTTTCTATTCACGAGAAGACTACTCACGTTGTAGAAGTGACGGAGGCTGGGGGTGTAGCGTCGGCTTGCTTATGAGCACCGATAAGAGAGAGGACTTGCTCTTTGAAAATCCTCCCATTATCTGCGAAGTGCAAGAACGAAAGCATTTGAATGCGAATATCCTGGTCTATCAACATTTATACGGAAATTTGCTTGTCTACGAGTGAAATAACATTAAATGATACATATAAAATGTTTAACATACTCTGAGTAACGCGAAGCTCAGCGTCTGTTGCGTAGAAAATGGCAAATTTCATGTATATGAACATGAGTCAAAACAATGCTCGGTATTTAAATTCACGAGCTCACATATGTTTAGTTTTACTCTACCCACACACGTGCATCTTATTTACTGTGCCTTTCACACACATCAAATTATATTTTGTTTACACGCTCACATGAGTCTAAATTTAATCTGTCTTTATACATGTGTCTTACATTTTGTTCACTCGTACAATTGTCTCTGATTTTTCGTTGTCCACATACATATGACTAATTTTATTTTGTTCACATGTCGTGTGGCAGATTTTAGGCACGCTTCACCCGTGCGTCTAACTCACCAGCTGGGAAATTTTTCACCGAGATCTCAAAGTTGGCTGATGAGCTCACAAGGAGACACCTCACCAGAAACTCAAGGGATCTGAGCCAGTATCCGTAGTTACTGAGTTCGGCTAACTAGGCACATGCCTCAGAGGGGAATAGGTTGAAAAATTAAGTGGATTTTGTAAAACATTCACTATTACCCTAAATAGAAGTCGAATTTCAGAGGTTGTGATTTGAACTTCGTTACTGATTGTTTGCTGAATGGCTACGACTGACGGCGTGAAAGCTCGTTCGTTATGATCCGATTACCTCGACGTGAATAAAAATTTTCTTTAAATTTGAAATTTTTTACATTTGAATAGGATTTAATTACTATGTGGGCATTTTAGGAAACAAAACCGGTGATCGAACGTCGTCAATAAAATTAAAAGTTAAAGTTTTACTCTCAAAATAAAAGTGCTTAATTATTATTGGTAGAATAGGTTCCGGTCACCAACGTTAGACCTACTATTCGTCGGGCACAGGTCGTCCTTGCGTCATCTTTTAACAAAATCTGTACTCAGTCTCCTAGTGCAGAAAACAACTTTAAATCAGAAATTTGGTGAAGAAAATAACTTCTGGTGAAGAAAACATCTCCTGGTGCAGAAAACCACTTCAAGTTTGAAATTTGATGAAGAAATTAAGAAAAAAGAAAAAAGAAAGAAAAACAGTTTATTTCCAATAGAGTTAAAACATTAAACGTTTAACATTGGTTTTTAAAATATCTTAACACTAACATCCTTAGTTGATAATTACACATCGGTATCGTAATACCCGTGTAAAATGTCGAAACAAAAAGTGATTGACAGAAAAGCACAACAGAAATGAGCCTCTTTTCGTTACGGTTTTCGTTACACTCCTGGTGGAGAAAACAACTTTGGTGAAGAAAACATCACCTGATGAAGAAAACATCACCTGGTGAAGAAAACATCACCTGGTGAAGAAAACAACTCCTGATGAAGAAAAAAACTTCAAGGCAGAAATCTGTACGCTGTCTCCTGGTGAAGAAAACAGCCCAGAAATTTTAGATTCGCCGCCCTTGAAACAAGCCGGACTCACTGTGAGATCGAAGTTACGGAGCACTGGTGGAGGATGGAGGTGCTCGACGGTTGCAGCACACACCCTCAGCCACATCACCAACACCCACACCAGCAACATCACACCGACCTGAAAAAATGATGAAAAGTTAGAAATGAATGAAAGATTCTTTGAAAATTGATGAACTTTCAATAAATGTTGTTCTTAAATTCGTGAAAAATGAAAAAAGGAATTTTGAAATTTGTAAACATTCAACATATGTTTCACTTAATTAAATTCATAAAGGGACGAAATACCAAGAGAAGAGACTCGAACGGAGGAAAATAGAAGTGGTCTTTGAATTATACAGCCTTGTGAGTATAAGAATGCGATATCAATATTTCTTTGTTGCAGCCGAATACCTCTATAAAATCCAAAGAACTTAACACTGACTCAACGTTCAAATGCAGAAAGCCGAACAGCTCACCAGCACAATCACATCCTCGAGATCGTTCGCTCCAGCTTCAGTACACCAGCTAGTTGGGAATTGTAATATCAAAAGATAGAGAATCCCGCACTGCAAGCTGCACAATACGAGTTGCCCGAGCCTTGTAACCATCTCCTAAATCAGGGGTTCCAACCTTTTTTCGCCCCGCCCCCCTAAAGAAATTTCATTTAACCCTCGCACCCCCTGAAATAAAAATGCTAACATTCAGCTTGTACCCTATTATTTATATGAACTTTTCTCGCATCGCCTCGAAATATCGTGTCGCGCCCCCAGGGGGTACGAGCATCCCAGGCTGGGAACCACTGTCCTCAATGCTACTTGAAAGAATTTAAAGAAGGATCCGAGTTATCAAACTCCGTGACCGTGACAAAATTTTCCCTAACGTTGAAAAAGAAATCGTAAACCATAGTGTCCTATTCATGGAGTGACGTGATACCTTTAACCGGTTGTCCAAATTTGAGAATTATCGTTCAAATGAATTTTAACTCAATTATCGTCCGTTTGGCTACACTACAGTACGTAGCGTAGCCAAATCGTCTTAGAACTTTTCACACCAATTGTACCGCTACGACCAAGTACATTATTTGAAAATCAGGCGCCCGTTGACGACAAATTCTTTGAACTTCTAGTACTTTCATTTCTTCCAAGTCTCTTCATCATTTTATTTAAGACACTGATTCTCAAAAAATTCTCATCCGGACTTTTTTCGTTGAATTGATAATTTTTTTTTAAAACTCTTTACGTGTCTTAAATTTTTTGTTCAAGATCATAGAGGTTTATAAACACCGCCATTTCAATTTAACTTAATTGAAAGAAGCCGATGAAGCCTTTGTACCCTCAAGTGATACTGTCTACTCAACCAATTCTTGTTTCACTAAAAGTTGTACTCCTAAACCATGCTTCTGTCTTCTACATTCAAGCTTCACAAATATGGATGCACACTTTGGCAATTGTAATCGGTTGAAAGCACTGTAAAAACTCTGATGGAAAATTTAAAGCTTCCTCTTGCAGAGGCACTTCAATGTTTAATGCCATCTCCCTCGTTTTCACGAGCGATCTAAAGTGTTGACACTGCAATCATTTCTAATACATTGAATGCATCAACATTTAGCGTACCTTTTAGATGTTTTTGCAGACACTCTTCGTAGAAATTAAACTCCCCTGAATTTGGGCGCGGGATGGCTCTCATTTAAGGGTACTTCATTACCAGTATTTTGGATGTATTGTTTTCGTGAAAATTAAGAACTTCGAGACAAGGTATGATGACCACCATTGAACACTAGCACTGTCATGTTCAAGCTGTCGCAGGAGAAAATCAACTGAATCAGTATTGGCTACTGACCGCGTAGCTTTCATTGTTGTACATTAAAGTTCGCCTTTGACCTGAAAATCTCCAGGCATTATGCCTCGCTGCTCTCAAAGAGCAGTTCTATCGTCTTTGCCACAGATCGAGCCCTTTGCCGTAGCTCGGTGTGAGTGTCAGCAATTTTTGAGGCACATTATTCATTCTGTATGGTGGAAACGCCAATACCTGTATAAGTAAAAAAAAGTATGTGGTCGTAACGGAACTTCATCGCATACCCACGTGGCTGGCTAGAATTCTTTTCCCACGTCCAGAAGAAGAAAATGGTGAGAAAAATTTGAATAACTGCTTCGTTTGCTTTGTTTTAGTTTTTTCATTATTTTTTACGGAAATATCAATTGGGTGAGAATTTTCCAATATTTGATCGGACTCACATCTTATAATAAATACGTTCGTTTTACTCTCAACGTGAAGATGGTGTCACTCCAGATCCAAATTTTGAACAGTTCTCTAGGAGCTCTGGGCCAACCTAAAATGCATCAAAAGGTTCTTCTTATTTTTCATTCACGATGAAAATTCGCTCTCTTATAGATAGTTCTGGAGTTCTGAGGCATGCTCATAATGGAAGGGGCTTTTATTCCACATGTTCTTAATCATTTGAAATGCCATTTTTGGCTGAGTTTTTCCAAAAATGATAGGATTTGAATCGTGAAGATCATTTGGTAGAGGGAAACGAAGTCAAAGGCTCGTGAACGTCCTAAGCACTTTTACATGAAGAATAAATGAAATAAATTACACTAGATACATCGCAGCTAATGGATTTCTGAGCGAAAATTATACTCATGCTCAAAGCCTCACAACGGGACGAAGTGAACATCTCGTCTGATGCAGTCCTGAAAATACCCACTTAGTTATTGAACTCTTCAAAATGTGCGAAAATTTTTGCTTGAACCTTTTGCTTTCTTAACAAATTTACTTATTTCAAATGACCTCAAACATCGAAAGGTTTAACTAAAATCATATACACCATTACTTTATCAAGGTTTGGATTTTCCTTCTAGTTTCGATCTTCTGCTACCGATAGCAGTTTGGTTGAGCTCTTTCATATTTCTAAACAGCTTAGTAAATTTTTGATTTATAAATCTAACACAAAGAATTATTAATCAGAAAAAAAGTATGAACTAATTTGGTTTATGTTTCAGTCAAAATATCGTCATCACTGAGTATTAAGTTTGCTCATTGAAAGATGAAATTGTTCACTTCAAGTGAGCTAGCAGCTCTTCACAAACGGATTCAATAAAATTGCGGCCAACAAATCAATCCAACATAATTAGATTGTACGTACTTGTAATGTACTTTCTGCAATTGAGCTATAACCGCCAAAGCTTCTTCATTCGCTTACGTGGAAAAATCAGGTGTTACAATTAACAGAAAATGAAAATAACATCTTTGAGAAATCCTCTAACTTATTCTTACGCATGCACAGTACCAGCGACGACTGGCACTACCGTGAAATATTTGCTTACGGTGGCACAGTTTGATTGGAAATTAGCATTTGCAAGGCGTGCTCTTAGACGGCAAAGTTTTTAGCTGTCGCGTTAAATAAGACAACATCACGACGACCATGTGGCTTTGAGGCTTCGTTATCAGCGTCTCCTTCGGAGTATGTCATTCAAAAACATCCGTAATTTTGAGCAGTCGTGCATCGAGTTTTGATTTATTTTCCCTCCGTGGAGTTTGGAAAATTCCTGTGAACGCAAATAATTTTTCAGTTTTGTCGCAGCTGAGCTGTTGACGCCACGCATGTTTAGTTGTTCAAGGATTAAAATACTCTTCGTTTATGCTTATTTAGAGTTAAATTAAGGTTGCGCTTAGAAATAAATATGGCTGCGCAGGGAAGTGCGCCGTCAAGCTTACAGATGGTTTTCAACCCTGAGGAATATAAAATTATGAATAAAAACCTGCACTCAACGCACCCAAGAGCAATTTTATTTCTACTGCGTAAAAGTTATTCAAATTACAATTACAAGTGAAAAAATACCTGTAAAATTCACGAAGCAGCTTGTCAGCCTGTAAAACTTCAATTACATTTACTTCTATGCTCTGTTGTATTACAGAACTGTAGGCATATTTCTAGTAATTTTAACGATACCAGCATATGTTTACGGATGACTTCGCCATGGAACATTCGATAACGTGGATATTAAATTCAGCAGGACAGCTTTCAACTATAAAATATTCGCTCTCAGAAATATTTCAATTGAATTTTACTTGGAACGAAATTTACCAATATCAGTTTAGATCACAATTCCCATACTTCAACTGGACAGATAATCTTCAATAAACTCACAGATTTTAGCACAAGCTCATCTTCAAGGCATTACAGCATCTTTCGGACGAAAAAATAAAACGGCCCAGGAAGTCAGCTCTGGCTTCAGCAAGAAATGTCTTCGATTTGTTCCACCGGAAGCACTTTTGCTACCGTCCGTACATTTGGAGAAGACAAGAAGCTCAAACCTCATAGTCAGCAAGGCTAAGGCAGTCGTTGGGACATCCATCAGCTCAGTAACGTATAATAAAAAAGAGAGAACCAGGAAAATGGTACAAAACATTTTTCATTTAAATATATTTTCGAGGCTTAAAAGACTCGGAAAAAATGGACGTTTCGAGCCTTCGCTCATCATCAGCAATACGATCAGTAATATCAGTAATCAGTAATATAGTTCTGTCCACAGTTAAGAACAGTGATAAAAGGTAGGGATAGATAAAATGATTCAGAGTGAGAGCGGCATATGAATATTCCCGATTTCAGAACCGTGCTCCGTGAAAAACGGACATCTTCCCCCAACTCGACCATTTCATTAGTCATTTTTCGCCTTTGAAGTTTAGCTGCTATGATAACGTTGCAGACTTTAAATATGAATGCACTTTCTGGCAATCGTTAACAATTCAATTGCTAGAACCGTGGTTGTTGGTGTCCAGAACTCGCCTAACTGCGCCATCAATTGATTTAAAGCGAGATAGTAAAGAATAATTCTGCCCCCTTTTTTGCACAGCGGCTTTTTTCTTGTAATGGTGCACATAAGCAGAATTTTTTCAACGAAGGCGTTCTGTTGTATGATCCGTTTTTAGGAAACGTGGAAATTCTATGTTCTATTCATTTTTCAAAATTTTCATTTTTGGTGTAAAAATGTTTATAGAAATCGTGTTCGAAACAACATATCTAAGAGGAATATCAAGCATTAAAAAAGCAGAAAGTGTTATGTTTCACACAACTTCCTATCCTACATCCGATCCCTGCAACGCTATGATGGAGGAGTGAGTTTGGCCTACGACATCTCTGTCAGGGATTCCCAAAATAAACGATCCGGATTGCTGACATCAGAATCCTACTTCTTTCTGTTCTTGCGACGTGACCTCTTGGTGTCTGTTCCTATTACCTTCACTCTCTCATAGGTGTATTCAAAGCCAGGTCAATAGAAAGTTCGCACCGCCTCACTCATTTCTTTTTAAATGTTGTGAAATTAGATTTAGTCACGTTGTCGCATTTTTAATTTAGTTACTGCTTAGTGTCTTAGTAGTCCGTTCTTTGTAGGCGGCACTGTGGTCGACACCTCAAGGAGCCTGTTCCGTAGCTGATGCCAGATCGCTGTTTGTCCTACTTGCTTCATCTTCGGGCTTCGGTCGTGCTACCCAATGGAGCGGATAATCTAACATTTGTTCTGGGGACGGGACCTAAATTTAATGGACGTAACTTCTAGGCTAGAAATTCAGTGTACTTATTCTTTGTGTATATGTGATAACTTCTGTCGGTAAAATTAAAGTCTAATAATGAATTCGTCTTAAATTCCGTATCGTTTGGAAGTATAAGGGGTGGCTGGAACTGTAACAAATGCAGAGAGTGTGAATTAGGTCAGCCGTTGGCGTGAACAAGCGACAAAACCATAACAATTTCCTTGCAATGACTCGAAAGATTCCCAAAAACCATCGCCATCTCGTGAGAGATACGTTCTCGCGGATAAATCAAGCATTTTTCCATTTTATGTTCTTCCGCACAATCTGCTACGAATAATAACACAAATAATCGAGGCATTTCTTGCCAGTGCAACGCCAGTAGGCATCGTTTGAAAGCCTCACCTTACCACAAGCCCCTTCGCGTCTACGCTGCGGTAGCTCCACGTCATGAAGGTTTTCAACTACCTTTTCGCTTTGAAGAATATATTTCTATGTCTTCGTAATTTTTAACTACGTAGGGTCTCATTTATTTTATAGAGATTAAATGTGGGATTCAGTTTCTCAATGATTAATTGAGGTTGTTGGTTTTTATACGAATTAATGGTCAATCATCATTGACGGTACACGTTTGGTCATAACGACGCGCCTTGAGGGTTAAAAACGGCAGGGCATTGGAAAAAGAGGAAGGCTGTCTTCACGCAATGACTTAAGTTGTTCCATTCATAGGATTCATCGTCTTTGGTGATGAATCAGCGTTATTTTGAAGGGGTTGATGCTGTAAAAGTGCATACGTGAATACAAGTGTGATTCATTTTAAAAGATTTAAGGATCCATCTTGCCTCGATAATACCTATTAACTTCAATTCAAAATGTGATCAGCCTTCTCGCACGATCATTAGCAAGCGACGCCCGAATGGACTCGTGAGATAAGTCCTCATTATCACTCTCATGTCCAACCAGCTTCTCTCTCAACAGCATTTAGACGTGTAGTTGCCAGAGTTCATCAGCTTCAGGAATGAAATAAATGTTCTTACATGTTTCAATTCCCATTGTAAGCTAGGAAGATTGAGAATGTAGAACGGAAAAGATGAGTCGTAATCTATGTTTGATACTGACGATACTGAACATGCTCGTATGAATGATAGCCTTGAAAATACGACTTTACTGATGCACTCGACACACGCTTACCGAAAATTATCATTTGATTATTTCAGTCATATTAGTAATACATAAATTACATAGTTATTTCAATATAGTTTGTCTCATTGGAGGCCAGTGGTGGCGGATTCAAAATATCCTATTGAAATGATTCCTAAAAGAACTTAATTTGGTCACGAAGAATATCTACTTTTGAATAAAGAACGAAAATACGATGCCGCATCAGTGGGATAGAAAAACCACGCAGAAAGAAACATGATAAAAGAGCCTTGTGCAACTGAGAATAAAATGTAATTTAACAACCTTTTGTACTCGAAGTTATTTTCAGCATAACCTAAGAAATGAACAAAAAATACACGGAAGTTACTTTCGAGACGCTGGCAACATCGGACAAGGAAGAAAATGACGAATGATTTTTCCTTTACACGAACCACATCTGCGTTCTGATGAGAGGTATGCATTGACATCATTCTTGAGAACACAATGTTACGTTAGTATTAAAAGTTTCAACTTTAAAAAATCAAACTTTCAATATATTTCAAAATGTGTTGATATTTGTAAGCTGTAAAAAAGCTAACACCGTTGCTTCTACTTTTACTGTCGTATTATCTAGTAGGCTAAAACTGTTGTGAAGGCTACAAAATAACTTCAAATGGAGCCTGAGGATAAAAATTAGAGCCACAACAAGGAACCAAGCATACGACTGAAGTTTAACGATTTTTTATCAAAACGATCTAATTGAAACCTTCTCGAACAAACATGAGTCTCGAATGTTCTTCCATGTGGCGTTGATAATCAAACACACCTTTTCCCAGCATTATACCTTCTTTACACATTTTCCTATTGTCGTAAGTCCCACTACAAGCTGAGGTCATCCGTGCCGTCACAGAGGTTAATCGGAGGTTGCGGCGATGCATAAACTTGCGGCGACCTCAAGCTGATCCCGTCAACACACTCACACTTGATCGGTGCCGGTATACGGGTCAGAGAGCACATTTATGTACGGCTTTGTCCTCACAAGCATGTCAAGGAAAATGATTTCACAAATTTCTCATTAACAGAGAGCATGCAAAATTTTACCTTACGATGCGCGCATTGTTTTATTTTGTAACCTCAAGTTACTGCCCTTTGAACTGCATGATGGAGAGTGCTAGATAATCGACCACAGTAGCGAAGCAATTATTGACTTGTGTTTAGGAGCGAGGCTGATCATTTTGACCTTGAATAATTTGTTTACAATTCGAGGTCAAGTTGATTGCAAACTTCCGATAAGCGAGAGCTGGAGTCATTGTTCTGATCTGCTGCAAAAGAGTGGATGCATGAATTTTTTATTCATTTAAAAAACACTGCCTTCTTTACGTGATCGGTTGGGCTACAGAAAATCCAGGTTAGAACGCAGAAAGATAGACGGAAGTAAAAAAATACATTTGTAATTGATCTTATGTAGTTGATTATCAAGTGCTCCAGTTTTATTTTTACTTTTGTGCTACCCTCTGGTGAAGTGAGTGTCAAACTTATCATTTTCAATTCATTTAAATTGATAATTTTCAATTTGATTTTAAATGCTTTTGCATTTTAGACAGCTTTAGCAAAAATGAACGATGGCTGGAAGATGTCCGTCCCAGAATCACGATTTAGTTTTGTTCCTCTTTGCCATAATTTCAGCATTCTTTGCGGTGCATTATAATTTGGAAAGCAAGATATGAAAGTACGGTTGTATTATATATCCGCTAAATTCCGGTATTGTAAGGCTTTTCGATAGTAAATAAGAAAACTCAGAAATCGAAAATCCAGTCCCGAGAGTACATAAGGCAAATTTGAAGTGTCAACATAAGTCAACTTGAATCATCATTCAGAACATCAAATGGAAATTTTACCAGGCAATATGATGGAAAGAGCCTATTTCGTCTCTTTTGCAGGGTTTAGAATTGGTGGGAGACTCTCGTAACTCTCAGCGGATTGACATCCCTTTGTTTGATAAATCTTCTGAGCCTCAAAGTCCTTCAAAAAATTGAGCAAGGTACGAAACATAAATTTTGAAGTTCGGGGCTCAGGAACGGGAGGTGGTGCTGAATATAATACGTATCATATTTCAAAAATGATCATATGCATGCCAACTCATATAACGAAATTTTTTTCAGAATTTCTAAAGGAAAATTTTTTATGAGAACCAAACAACATTTTTAGAGCTGTGGAGTTAGAGTTAACTTATCGATTGAACTGTGTTCTCAACTATAGCGGTGAAGTTAAACGCCCCTTGTAATAAATTCATTAAGTCTCGCATTAAATTAATTAGGTTTCATCTTTGATACGTCTTATAGATATTTTTATATAAAAGATAATATTTCAAAAAGACCTATTTGACAAACGGTAAAATTCGAGAAAAATATCACTTGCTTGTACATAAATTCTCGTAGATAAATAACTACTATGAAGCTATAAAAAATATATGAAAAATTGAGTCATTTTCTATTCGTTTCATTTAGTTAATTTACTCACATAGGCCCTGGGACGAAGGTCCGTGACCACTTCAGGGGGAGTCAGGTTCTGTGTGAACAGGTCGTAGCAACATCGTACACCAGGCGACCGTGACCAAGGTTAGCGTTCTCAAGATTGCGACACAGACTTTGTATACTTCCAGATCACAACACCACAATATAAGTTACTAAGGAAGATTTTCGGTTTAAACGAACAGGACAACTTCCTCTGGGAAGTTAGTGCTCTTAAATTGTTATGCTATTACAATGGGATTAGCAGTTCGCTAGAATTGGCGTACTGCAATCGAAATTATCCGCCGCAGATGTTTTCAGCGGCGTGTTTATTTTCACGTTTTATTGCGTTATTCAAGCTAGTGGTGTTCTGTGGTTATAACACTCCGTAGCTGTAACACAAGTTACTTCTTTAATTTTTCATTTCACCGTTGGTTAAAAGGACATAGGCTACAAGGAAGTTCTGTACTAATTGCATGGTCAATTCTCTCCCATGGATGAAATTTCCAAGCCCCCAAAATGGTCAAATTGGGCTATGAGTGCTATTACATAATATTTTGCACCTGGGAAAGAAGAAATGGAGGAATGGATTCAGGGCTTGAACAAATACAAAGTGACATGGACTGCAAGGTAAGCATAAAGCTAGCAGGTAAGCGTCGGGAGAGTGGCTCTGTCTGCATAGCGCATGTTGCGGACAGGCTGAGGCTGCGGTTCAAAGAAGACGTCTCCGACTCTTGAAATTTCGAGGAAGAGGATGTTGATGTTTGGTTATTTTAAGTTATTGCTCGTGCGATTTTAAACTTTTGAGAAAAATTTGAGGTGAAATTTTTCTGATATTTAGTTGTGGAAGCCAAGCACCAAAGCAAATTGCTTAGTTGGAAGCACTTTGCATCCTCAAAGAATTTACAAACTACGAACGTGATGAATGAAAATTTTATGCCCAAATTTACAAAACGAGACCAAAATGAAGGAAAACATTGAATCGACATGGTCCATTAATCTAACGGCGATAATCAGCTTCTATTTATAACTGAGTTATTGTAGTAAATTCAAATTCAGCAGCCCAACTGAGTTGTGCGATTTAATGTGATGCCGAACAGAGTTTGTCATTGACCGTTTTTTCCTGTCAAAATTCTCCTTTCTTCCACTAGAATTTGACCATGGATATCACTTAGCTTCTGGAAATTCTATGTACTGAGCTGCCAAATGCTCAAAAGGTTCAATTTCGTTTGAAAAAGGCCTAAATAACAAAATTTTCGTCGTAGAAAAAAGTTAATTGAAGTGGCGATGAAGATGAGATTATATGTGAAGGGAAATTAAAATCATCTCAGTTGTAGGTGCTTTGAATGAAACGAAGACAAGAACAGGCATTTTTTGTTATCTAAATTGGAGGTTCAGAAGAAAATGGAAGAAATATAACCGTCGAAAAATCTCCAGCAGCACTATAGTTCTATCGGACGAATATCAGTAACATATCCGTGAAAACTTCCAGGACCGGAAGTATTTATAAATTTAATTACTCCAACATGTTTCGAAAAATCCTTTCACTAGGAGAAGAAAGTTTTCGAATTGATGATTAAAAAATGAACATTTTTGAATGAAAGATCTAAAAATAAAAATTTTTCACACAGTGCTTGAAGAAACACCAAAATATGTGCACTTGGAATCCAACAAGAAAATGGCGGAGATGCCTAACAAACGGTGCTTGACGAAAAACCAAAATCTGTGCACTTGGAATCAAATAAGAAAACGATACCTAAGCCAGGCTCGGACACTGCACCGTAGTTAAGCAAAGCCGCATATCGACTGCTGCAGAGAGCTCCACTGGCGGGCTACCTGGCGAGACGGGAGGCCTTGTGGGAAAATGATACGAGCTGAGTCAGCCAAATTTTCTTTGGTATATGATCCGAGCAGCTAAAGCGGCGGAAGGCTGTCTGGTAAATAAATACAAAGGATCGTTTTCCTCCCAACTTAAATGTTGGACACACAAACATCGTGTTGTTAGAATGGTTTTCTTATTTTGAACCATATCTAGAGAAAATTTGAGTTTTTATAGAACATAACAGCTGATATCGTAGCGGTTAATATCATAGTGGTTGATAGCGTAGCGGTAAATATTGTAGTGATGGGTATTACTGAGGTAGATACCATCAAGGCAGATATCGTACAGGCAGGTATCATGGTGGTAGTTGTTGCAGAAGAATGTATTCTAATCGTAAATATCTCACTAACAGATATCGTTGTTGCAGATTTCATAGCGATGATATTGCGGCTGCAGATATTCTGCAGGCAAGTTTTGCAATAGCGTTGTTGTAGATGCAGATACTCTAGAGGTGAAAATCGTAGCGGTGACATCGTGGAGGCAGATATTTTAGTGCCAAATATCGTAGTGGGAATATCAAAGAGGCAGATATTTTAGTGGCAAATATCGTAGTGGGAATATCGTAGAGGCAGATATTTTACTGGGAAATATCGTAGTGGTGAAATCGTAAAGGCAGACATTCGAGTCTTCACTTACATCATATATTTACTAATTACTTGCCCGTCTCCAGCTCACGGGAGAGCACAGATTGCAATTCATGCGGACTCGACGCATAAAGTTTATTTTTGAAGTCCTCAATTTACTAAGCCACACACTCGTGTTGATGTTTTACTTCTGATGTGATTCACAGAAGCTGAGCAGCCGGATACCATTTTAATTCTGACTCAATTTGTGTTGACACGAGGGATCATGCATTGTCTGTTCCTTGACACTGTCTTCAGACTGCGCTATAACCTCCAAGTTGCAAATTTCAGGAAGGAAGATTTCAGTAGTTGTTCTGATGATTTGAAAAATGTAATATTTTACTAACAAATACTCCAAGCAAAGACAAAAAATATTGTTCACGCCCATAAGTGAAGGAACATTCATAGGAAGGGAATTCACGAGTTTTTACTTTGCAGTTAAAGTTAGTTTAAAACTTTCATTTTAAAGCATAGTTTCACGGAGTGTTCATTTCTAAAAATTGATTTTGAATAATTCATGCAATAAATAAGTAAAAATAGTTTTTAAAACAAGAAGGGTGTTGACTAATCACACATTTTTAAAGTTTTCTACTTCACTACAACATCGAGTGTACTCTTTAACTCATGCAAAAAAAATTCTGAATTTTCCAAAATGCAGGCATGAAAATTGATTTTTTCATTCTTCAAAACATACAGAAATTTTCATCCCTCGACTGAAAGCTTTCCATTCAAAATGCATCCATCACCTGATCATCTCGCTCAATGAAGGCGAAGGCAGACGCTCCAGACAAGTTAGTTTTGAGTTTTGACACCCATTCCTACTGACCCATATACTGTGCATATTGGCTCCTTATTTGGTGGATATTGGCTCTTTATACTGTGCATCTTGGCTCCGTATACTGTCTATATTGGCTCCTTATACCGTGCATATTGGCTCCTTATACCGTGCTTATTGGTTCCTTATACTGTGTATATTGGCTCCTTATACTGTGTATATTGGCTCCTTATACTGCATATTGGCTCCTTATGCCGTGCTTATCGGCTCCGAATACTGCGATTATTCTCTCCGAATGCCGTGCTTATTAGCCATGTATATGGTCTTATTTACTCCGTATACCGTACATATAGGCTCCATGTACCGTGCTTATTGGCTTCGTATACCGCGCTTATTGCTTCGCATACCTTACTTATTAGCTCCGTATACTACGCTCATTGGCTCTGTGTACCTTGCTTATTGGAAACCTAGATTACCTGATTGGGCTATCGTGAGGCTAAAATTAACAAAACAGTTCCCTTTTCCGAATGAATACCGATAAAATTCAGCATATGGCAATTTTGATCGGGTTGCTAGATACTGAGTGATCATTTTTGGTGAATTCTATTTTGACAAAGCAGAATTTGATCATTTGTGCCAGAAAAGAAGAACAAATCTGGAAGGCTTGGCAGCCTTAAATTGCCCCTGGCAACACGGAAGCAGGGCTTTTGAGAGGCAATTGCCTCCCTGGCAACAGCCGTGGCCGAGAGTTGCAGCAACTTTACTGTAGTTTACAAACAAGGAGCTTTCGAATGCGATCACAGTTGAGCAATCAGCCTAATTTTCATTCCATAAGAATTTTTTTTCGAGCTCAATTTTCCTTTTACTCTTTAGTTGTAGACCAAATTTGTGAGAGTAAGTTGAAGTCGTTGAATATAGTGAATGGAAGTTAGTTGGAGATTTTTGGAGTTGGATATCCTGGAACATTTTCTAAATTTGATTTGCTTAGATATGGTGTTTTCATTTGGGGGATGCTTTATTTTTTAGTTTTTTTTTTTCTTGTTCTTCTCTCGCTTTCAAATTTAAAGACTGAAAAAAATAAACACCAAGAACTGGATGAATATAAATCTTATGTGGTTGGTTACTCGGATTGAAACACGCAAATTTATGCAAAAATTCTCTCGAAAGTGGTAAATAAATTGTTGAAATTGCTTAAATTATTTAAAAACTTGGTAAAAATACTGTAAATCATGCACACAACTGCAATCTTTGCTCTTCATCGTAAAAACCTTAATCAAGTTGGTACATATAGATTTATTTATCTACTTTAAAAATACGAAGAACAGAATTACGAAAGATACGACATGCATTATTGGAAAACCCTAATTTGGATTCCCATGCAGTTAGCAAACCAATGTACATTTATGTTTTTTTTTAATTTACGTCTCATTAAGATGCGCTTTAAAGCAAAGTTCGAGCAACGCAAATCACGGTGTCTTCGAGAGCTGGCCTCACCAAAAGCTCCCTAATTAGCTTAAATTTAGAACTAGGCATCGAAACTCGATGGAATGATCCCAATAGAGGTCAAACTACCGGTTCGCGAAGAATGATCCACAAATTGTGACAGTTCAAATGTCAGAAATGTAACGAGAATTATTTTATTTCCATACTTTGTTTGTTTAGTTCAACTTTCATCAGCCGAAACGTGGTCAAGAAAAACTCAAGAGTTACGAATGTTACTTTGAGTTTTTAAGAAAAGTTTGCTAGATGACACCTATCATTAACCTAGGCTGCTTCAAGTTAACATGGATAAATCCTTGAGCGATGGGAGCGATAAAGATCTTATACAATTAGCATCTTCTCAAGCGAGCGTTTAACTGGAAGCCGAAGTAAATTCATACTCCCTTACCATAACCAAAACCTTCTCTAAATGTTGTTTTCATTCCATTGGAATCAAGGCTTGGAGCTCGAGCCCTTCTAATATTCACGAGTAAAACTGTTTCAGAGCATTTGGGAAGAGTCTTGGATGTTATTTATTATCTTGGTATTGATTAATCTAGCTGTTAAGAAATAGTTATCTTTTATCTAGGGGGCCTTTCAAATAAATCCGAATAAATTTGAAAAAATTGGCAATTCTGATCCCTTTAAAATATAGCAACACTGACGTGCATAAGTTATGCTTAGTTATCTATGAAGTAAGCTATTAATATTTAAAGTACGTTGCTTAAACATTTCGCAATGGAACTATCGAAACATTCACTATTTTTGAATTTCAGCGTGCGGGCCGAAGCCCAGCCTTTATTGCAAAATCCCTCCAATATCATGGAACAGACAGTTTAGGATGCATGCAGAGTTTGATGAAACTGGCCAAGATTGCAGAGCCCTTCTCACACTTTAAGAAAAGATAAAATTCGCAAGCCTCGCTTTCTAGCCTGCCTCTTAAGAAACGGCAAAGCCCAATCCAACCACGTCATTTTCGACATTAGCTTAGAAGAGGCTCGTCAGCATCACGACAATTTACAAAGCCATCAAAATCCTTGGCCTAACCTCTTTTACACAAAAACGGAAGCATCGCTTAGCTAATGAGATCAAAAAAGTTCGTTTGGAGAGGTGCAAGACGTTTTGAATTGGTTAAAGATCACCAACGGATCGACCATCAAAACGTAGCGATCGCTGGATTGCCTCTTCGAGCACTGACGCTCAACTCATGATGACCACGGAGAAGCAAACTGGCGTCTTGACCCACAGTGTGATTTCGAGTGAGGGTGATGTTTTTAATTACTTAATCGACAATGAAAAAATGAATCCCGAATCGCACTGCAATGTTTTACAAGCAAAAATCCTTCTATAAATGAGCCAAAGGCTTAATTCATTTTTCAACAGGACTCGGCTTCCGCCCACATGGCAATTAAAACTGTTGACTTGCTCAAGAAGTTCGGTGAGCGATTCTGTGAGAAAGACTTCTGGCTTTCCTACTCGCCTTACCTGAACCCGTTAGATTACAATTTTTGATCGGAAATAAGCTTGCACGAAGCCCTACAACAGCGTCACAACCTTTAAAAAAGACTTTAAAAAAGACCGTGGAATCGTTGGAAACGGCATTAGCTATCACTCGCCCAATCCAACATTCGATAGCACACAGAAGTCGTCAAGACGGCAGAAGGCGGTTAAATTGAAGAAAACTTTTGCTCTTATGGTCTGCTGAATGAAAAAGAGTCAGAGTTTTAGAGTTTTATGTTACCTTTCCCTGTAGTATTAGGATTTAAACGCAGAAAAGGAAATTGTGTGGATTTATCTGAATGACCTCGTATTCAATGTCTCAAAATGATAGACTTATTTCTCTAAAATAAAGCTATTTATAATCTCATCATCAACGTGAAATTTTTGCTCGCCTCATGATAAAATATGTTAAATAAAAAAATTAAGGCAATTCATTCTCTCACTTTAAAGGACTACTCGATCTGTCTAGTGCACGTTAAAGTTAAGTGTCCCAGGTTAAATTAATTTAGAAGCAAAAATAAGGTTCCCCTAGGATGCCCTAGAACAGAGGTGCTCAACCAGGGGCAAATATACCCCTGGTTGAGGTAAATTTCGGCGTATTTAATCCATAAAGCCCAAGAGGTCAATGATGGAGGAAAGGTTGAGAATGGCTGCCCTAGAAGTAACTGCTCACTCGTGCCTGCATGTAGTTATGTATCTCTACTCGTTCATTGCGATAGCAAGTAATAATAATTATACTGATGTGCTGCTCGTGGAAATGAATTGTTCAAATTGCTTATTTAAACTATTTAAAGATTTTAATGGTCAAGCAGAAGAGTAAGTTATTTTGTTACAGGAAATTCTATCGCACATTAGATGAGTTTGAGATTAATTGCGTGGTCAGAACAATGACTTGTTCTTGGATCAAGTGCGCAGCGACAATGAAAGTAGACTGAAGAGGTTTTTTATCTTAAGAACTAGAAAGAATAACCAGAATTAACGTTTTATGGAAGCTGAGACGGTGATTTTGAGTACCTTCGGAAGTGGTTCACTAAGTTAAGCGTTTCATTTCACTCATTCTCATGAGGTGGTTCACTTCATTGCATCTAATTTGTTACATCATATAGCTGTGGACGCATGCAAAAGAAGTTAGTAATTTGAGCATATATAACCATAAAATATTCCGGGTAAGAAGTTCGTAACTCTGAATAGTTTTGTTTTCGAGTAAATTAATCGTCAGAACAGAGCCAAGACGCATATTTTCATTAGTGAATAACGAACTCATAATCTAAAGGAAAACACCTTAAAATTCATTGCTTACACACTGCTTAATCAATAATTTTTCAAGATAATTATTAATCATCAAGACAACAGAAACGTGATTTGGCATTAAATATGCACTGCATTCATTTAGTTCCGCATCATTGAACGCAGCACCTGCACCTACACAGCATACATTTAGCTCTGCATCACTGCACGCTGCACTTGCATCTACACAGCATACATTTAGCTCTGCATCACTGCACGCTGCACCTGCACCTACACAGCATACATTTAGCTCCGCATCACTGCACGCTGCACCTGCATCTACACAGCATACATTTAGCTCCGCATCACTGCACGCTGCACCTGCATCTACACAGCAAACATTTAGCGCTGCATCACTGCACGCTGCACCTGCATCTACACAGCATACATTTAGCTCTGCATCACTGCATGTAGCGCCTGAACAACACAGTTCATCTACTGCTTGTTTCATTCATTAAATGATGCAAGGGTACGCTGTTCTGCTACGTCGATCAATTTCAAAACGTTAGCGACCGTTAAAAATATTTTTTCATAGAGTCTGTAACAAAAAACAGTTGTAACTACAATTTTTATTATAAACGTTAGAATTCTTCAAGTCTTATCATATCATTGAGCGTGAAGTAGTTCTTTTAAATTTAGGGCATGATTTAAAGAAGCAATCGCAAGTCAAAATAAGTTTGTGCGTAGTTAATTTAATTTTTTCCGTTTGCGGGACTATTGGTTTTCTAGACAGTGTTGAACAGGACCGGCACTCTCAGCAATGATTTGTCGAAATCATATACTCTTGTTGAACGTATGGAAATTGCAACTTTAACTGATAACAGAATCCTTCGTAGCGACGTTCAGGCTCTATCCTTTGCCAATGAAAGTAGAAACCCAAAACGTTTCATTTAATCTAAATGACTTTTTGAGCGTTCAACCAAGCCCTTTTATTTGCATTAAGACTGCGAAAGATTCATTTTAATTTGTCAAGCAGTATTTCCTCAGATTTTAGAGCACGCACTTCGCACAGACGCTTTTTAAGTAAACTTGATTGTTGCATGTGAGAAAATTTAAATCAAAACTGTTATTTTATCTGACGTATCCGCAACGTGTTGCTGAAATTCTCGGTGACATTTCGCTCTATTCGAGCGCAAACAAAATTTGCACCTTGCATCATGTGAAAAGTAAATCTTTCATACGATAAAAAAATATACATAGATTCGAAAAACGACTCGGTGTTGAATGAGTCACACCGCTCTTTTGAAGAGGCAACGCTCGCTAAAATCTAACGGAAGATGAAAATGAATGGAGCATTATTCTTTGCCTCTGTTAAAAATTGCCAAGAAACGGAATGAATCGCATTCTTCCGGCACAGCGAAGGTGACTGGGTCCGGTGCTTCAATGCAGTGTCTTGGGGACGGGTCTGGCGAGAGCGCGACAGACGCACTTCGAAAATAATGTAATTTTTTTTTAATCGTCTTCCACAAACGTTTGATTTAAAACTCAGCTGTGCATACGAGAAGTTTGTGAATGAATATTCATATCCTAGGAAACTTTCTCATCTTGGACTCGAAAATATTAATTCAATACTTCAATCCCACCACCGTAAGTTTTGAAAAGTAAATCACAATGTAAATTAGGAGTTCTTGGGCTGGGATTGCGCGGAAAATCTTCTCAAAAGCAAATTATGGTGGCGTTCTTGGCATAACTGCAGCGTGAGGCGGCACAGCAGCTGCACTAGAGCGTTGCTGCATCAGCAATTACGGTGAAATATTCTTCAGATTTCCCACGCATTTCCCATTCAAAGATCGATACTTCATGGACATACGATGCTGCAAAAAGGCGCTTCGCACCACAGCAGTGAAGCGACCTCGAGGCGGGGAGCGGATGGCTGCGAATGAGGCCAGTCTGCACGAGATTGCGTTTGTGTTTTCCTGTTCATCCATTTATTTAATAAATGATATTCGAAACTTTAACGTCACATTATTTCAAGAAATTGTATTTGTTCATGAAATACAGCACTTTTCAACATATGATCATATGAAATCTTCCGCATGATAACTATTTAGGAATGAGTATTTGTATGACGTTCATATGTACTTGAAAACACTGCAAGAAGTTGATATTTCAATTCTTCGATCCCCATGGAAGTTCACAATGAAACTATGTCACAGTGAGGGCCATGGGAAAATTTAACGGTAATATCAATTAAACTCGCAAGTCTCAGTTTCGATTGCTCAGCCCTTGTGATATTACCTGCACGTTGTATTCTAGAGTAACCAAGTGGTGTAGAGTGGGACAAAGGAACCACTTGCTGTAGAGTGGGACAAAGGAACCAATGGGTATAGAGTGGGACAAAGGAACCAATGGGTATAGAGTGGGACTGAGGAACCAATGGGTATAGAGTGGGACTGAGGAACCAATGGGTATAGAGTGGGACTGAGGAACTAATTGGTGTACTGTAGAGTGGGA
>JACJUY010008828.1:3845-22745 GCA_014220935.1 Platorchestia sp. MABIK | reverse complement strand
GCCCTGTGTGAGATGAACGATAGTCGACTAAGACATTGTTGTTTCTGTTCGGCTTTTGGTTGGTTACAGTGGGTGGATGGAAACGCACTATCTCAGCATTGCTCTGAGGAAGGTACAACGAGGAGAATACGTATTGGGTCCTCTGCATGAGGAACCTTTCTCGAATAGGAATCCAACCGAGTTTATTAAGGAGAGGGGTTACATGATCACTTCTTTGAAGTTACCGTTGCAAACCACCTTGGCTGCGAAGTTTTCGCATTTTTGTAAGTCCCTTTCAATGTATTGAGGTAAGTCCCCCATACTAGGCTGCAGTAGTCAATGGGCGATAACACCAGGGATTGAATGGCTAATAATCGGGATTTTTCGTCTAACATACTCTTTATACGATGACAAAACATTAAAGTTCCGTAAATTTTGTCGCAAGTATTCTCAACGTGGGATTTACAACTAAACTGGTAGTTCAGAGACGAGCTCATAGCAGGGGGCAGCTTATCCTTAAAGGGGAAAAGGGAACTGATGGTAAAATTATTGACCAAAATCGATTGAACTTCAGTTATGGAAAAAATCTATTGATTATGAGCGGAACTTCCTGATTCAACTTCAATCGACTGGTGTCCGAAACAAGGAGGCTTCATCGAAAACTTCTCTTGGTTTCATGATTGAAGTGCTGCAGTATGATCATAAATCTTTGATAAAAATTTACCGATTTCTTTTTTGATAGCATATGACGGAAACTAGTTTTAAGAAAAACTGTCGCAAAAAAACGAATTCTTGAGCAAATATTGGATGTTAGTACAAACTGTAAAAACTAAATGTATGAGGGTTCAGATGCAGCAGAGTTTAAAAGGCTTCGCACAAAACCTAAAATTACTCGTACCTAAACCCGAGACAGTGTATTTCCTATAAACAGAGCATTGGAAAGTATTATCAATTCTACTTACATTGACATCCAGAAACGGTAAACGGTGGTGTGCTTCATCATCCCTCGTATACCTAATATTTTAATGACGCTAATTCAGATAATTGAGAAAAAGATCCGCGTGAGATCTATCTTTGAACAGGACAAACATTATGTCTACATACCTTTTGTAAAACACCGGTTTAAAATAATTAGTTAACCAGTTATGCTCATGATGGCACATAAAAATATTGACAAAAGTTTAGCCTAGGGGAAAGCCTATCTTCAATCCGTCTATCTGCTGGTAGTATATGTTGTTGAAAATGAAAAAGGAATTGCAAACGGCTAGTTCTAACAACTTCTGCATAGTGTTACGAGAAAACCCCATGAATATCGAACAAAGGGAGAATAATTTAGATGAGCAAATTTCAATGGTTTCAATCAACACGAAACATTAGTGAGTAAATTATCGACTTTGAACGAAGCCATGCACAGGTCATCAGCATTATTAAACTCTGATATACATTCAACAAATGACTTAGAGTTGTCAACGGTAAAACAATTAGTAGCGTAATATTAAGGGGCGTCAAGATTGGAACGAAATATTTAGCCATGTTAAAACTTGGGTCCTTGAAGCTCGGGCCCTCATCCATAGAGCGAAGTAACTATTTTTGCATGTTGTAGTATTTTTGTATGCTGTTCTTTTAACTTACTCATATGTGTTTTGTCGCAGAACTTTTGCTGAATATGAACTATTGAGTTCGAAACGTTCAATTTTATTCATTTAGACTTTACTTTTTATATTAATAAATTGACTAAACGTACAACGATTTTCGCCTTGCTTTTCATGTTAAGAATCAGACATATTAATGCAGATGTAATTTAGGATAATGGAATGTATGTTAGAACATATTGTCTACTACACTGTCAGCCTGTACATCCACGTATCCAGGGGCCCGGCGAAGGAAGAAAACGACAAATAAGAGAAGATAAAAAGAAACGCAGAAGGAAGAAAAATAGAAAACGGAAATTCATTGAGTTCTAAGAAGCCCCGATAAAATGAGGATGTGTTGGAAAAAACAGAAAACATTACTTCATAGCTTGTATTTCATTTGGCACATTTTAAATACAACATTAACGCCTGTTTTGAATTCTAAATATTATGAATCTCATTTTATGCACACCCATGTCTCACAAGGGTTAGCATTACACGCAGTCAAGACGATGGCAATAATTTGTTCATTATTAAAAATGATTCTCATCATGAAACATTCTTCCATTTTAATAATGCGTAATAATGACCTTCTGCAAAAACTACGTCGAGTTTTCAACGACCTGAGTAGACCTACGAAAGCGTGCTTAGTTTGATTGAAACTTGACGGTAAAATTTTCGTCGTCTCGTGCACGTAACGCAGCTTATCAGATGCTGGAAATTCCTCACTAAATTACCCGCCACGCAAAAAACATCAAGAAATGCGTCAACTTATTATAATGGGGAAGGATTGGTATTGTCTAAATTTTGTTGGTACACAGTGCTAATGCATCAACTCATTAAAAGGGGATGAACATTTTTCTGTTCATGTATTTCTTGGTAGTCTTTTTGCACTTTTCAGAGATTAACTATTCTGTACTAATGATTTTAATACACATTTATAAATCTGAATTAGATAGCATTATTAACAACTTCAATTCTCTATTCTAAATTTCAAATGATTTGTTATGAAGTATTAGGTTAATCAAAATTGCTCCTTCCTAAGGTCATTTCATATCAAACCCAAAAACGAGAGAAACAATTCACAACCAACACTTGCCGCATTCTTTTAAGTTCAGAACAGGATGACCAACATTAAAGTTCATCTTTTCTAGCCTCATTGAGAGCTGCCGACTCTTCGATCTTTTGTTAAAAGCCTGTCAATCACTTGTCTTACTACATCAATGCTGAAAAAATGCCAAGTGAAACTTGAGGCGCCAGTTAAGCTGCCACGACGCTCCTATGCGAATCTAAATAAAGTATTTGTTTAACTTTGGAAAAATCCACCACATTACAGCAGCATCATAAGGCATGTCATCACTGAGGTGCATGCGCCTACGTTTTATTTTGTAAAGTCAAATTGAAGAAAAAATAACAAAGGACGTTAGTCGGCTCTAGGACGTTAGTCGCAAAGGACGTTAGTCGCAAATAGCAACATACCCCCAGGAGGAACGAGTCATTGTATGGATTATTTTAAATACCTAAAATATTCCGGTAAATTTACCTCCTGCAATAGATCTAGAGCGTTCTATCCTTACGAATACGTCTGTTGATTATTTGCAACTAAAATGCAGAGTCCTATCTGAAAACATTTTAATAACTCAGGGAAATCTATTGTTCGAAAATCATTAAGTTGTAGGAATTTAAGGAACTATTTTGAAGTGTTTCAGACGTTCATAGAGATCAAATTGCAGGGGTGATCAAGGTGAATTGGAAACATTGGCTAAACAATGATTCATTGGGCTGCACAGCCGGCCTATACTGATGTGTGATACGATAAAGTCCCTGCTGTTCATGCAAGAGAAACTCGTGGGTCTTCACAAATTTGCATAAACGTAGTTCAGAAGCACGTCGTGAGCACATAAGGAGTTGTGAAGTATTTCTGAATATAGAATGAGACTGTATTGTAATATGTTGTCAGTATAAGGGTCCGTGCGTTTTTTATTCCGTGCACGGTGATTACAGTGTGAAAGCTTAACGGCAGGGAATTGTAAAGTTTATCAAATTTAACGGTTTAATTCCAAATACAACTTTTTGGAACTTGCGCACGCATGCATTATTAATTATTGAACATTTAGAATAAGATTAATCATTTACTCTACTCTGTTTTACATATCTGTTCGTTGATCATTTCAATTGGGTATACTGACGCGAAGGATGAAATTTGAATTTAAATTTTTTTATCAAATTAATAAATAACGAAAAGAACAATGGTTACTCCGTAAATTGCATAGACTCAAAAATACGTTCATTCTTCGATAGATTTTATGGCATCAGATCTGAAGTTATCAACTTCGACCTCGCCCGTAGCGCCGTTTCACTTCCTTACTTCGGTGCGCAGCCGGAAAATGAAGGAAGCTGGTGTTTTTCCGAAATATTTCGTTGATGTGGATTTTAAAATTATATTGGTGAATAACTTTAGAATAGCATCGTTTAATAATTAAAAAGATAAGTTCCAATCAGAATGCAAGCTATTCTTGTTTAAAAGTTTAGTTGCGCACGCTTAGCATCAGAGAACATTGGATGTACATTGTGCAGCTCGTACTCTTCGCATTCGATTTTGCGAGCGTTCTGGTAGGAGCTTTAGAATAGCTTCAATTTTGTCAAAACCCCCATTTTCTGCCATTCGAAAACATTCTGACGAGTGCAATAAAGTAGTTTCTTTTAATCCATTTTCGGTCTTAGCAATTCCACAGTATTATACAGATATGCGCATTCTAAAGTCTTTGTACATTTTTCAACTTGAACCCGCTTTGAACAACACTCCTAGTTCATTTCCTCTAGCCATAGTAAATAGATGAACGCAATTAACGTAATTTCAATATTTGTTTTTAGATTCATCATTCGAAAATCGTTCATTTTTATTTTGTACTTTTTCACAATTCTTGCCACTGATGATGGCTTGTGGCTGAAACGTTCGAATTAAGTTTTAGTGGAATAGATACCTTAATGATTAAAGTAGCTTATCATGCTCTTGCATTTTAAAAATCATCGTATGATGAAAATTTTTGGAAAATATATTAAGGATTGATTCTCTTGAGTATTGATCAATATTTAAAATTTGGCAGTGCTTGTTTTTAAATTTGCGGTTGGAAGTTTTGAGCCGCTGATAAAGCGGCTCTAAATCTAAAAACATTTAAAAAATGAGCCATCAACCATAAACAAGCATTATTGTTTTTATTATGTAGTAAGACATTTTTTACAAAAACTTCCTTAGCGTTTAATGTTGCTCGCTGAGTCCTTTCAGATTTTTCTAACATTTTGACAGAAGTTTTATACCTTGACTCGTCAGTGTTAAACTCATGTCACACTGAAAAAAATTAACTTCCCTGCCTTGCTAACCTGAGAAACGTTTATCTGTAGTGAGCATAATTTATCATCATAATTTATTTATCATTAATCATTCCTCGAGAATAAAACCCATTTTTACAAGGTCTTTCTGATACACCCGTTGAAGTTTTCTTTCTGTTCTTAAATCATTATTACGTATGGTAAAACTAAAATAATACTTTGAAATTTCGACAAAATTTGTATTCGATACGACTGCCTTTAGTCATGATAACGGCTTCTACACGCTTTCGGAAACTGGACACAGCTCGAATTACTTTTGACGTTTTCAACGCCTCACGGTCATTTTTATTTACTTCTTCAGCTGTGACGCTATCGCGGGGCTTCGCACCAGCTTTGGCCTCAATTTACGACCAGTGAGAGTAGTTCAACGAGTTCAGGTCGAGCGAATTGGCAAGGCAAAAGTCTTTCGCCCAGAATCGCAAACCGCTGACTTCTTTAGCAAGTCAACGACTTTGCTCGCTGTAGGGCGAGAGGTGAGTCCTGTTGTAACGTGAATTTCCAATTTGAAGTCTTGGCCTTCATCTATGGAATGATTTCTTTTTGCAAGACTTAGCAGAAGGATTGGGCATTAACATTTTCGATGTCGCTGAAGAAGAGGATAAAGACGTCATCCTCACTCGAAACAGCGCTGAGAGTCATGCCGCTCCTTCCGATGACCGCTCTTCTCGGTCAGAGTGGCTTGAATGTCAGTGCTCGAAGAGGCAATCTAGTGATCGTAACGAATATTATGAGCCTTTTCAACTAAAAAAATTATCTCATCAGTAACGAACCTGATAGTAGATCCGTTGATATACAGCCAGATCAAAACTATCTTGCAACTCTCCAAACGAACTTTTTTTATCATATGCATTTTTGGCCAAATTCATCTAAACGCTTAAAAACATCGTAAATAGTCTGCCCTGGATACTAAAAGGATTTGCAAAAATTGTGAGGCTTTAGCCCGTGCAGCAAAATTCACCGATGGCCGAATGTTTCGACCGCTCCTTACGTAAAGCAAAGAACTGTGAATGTTAATTGACGGCATCATAGATAACTAACCATAAAGGACGCAGTTCAGCTATGGACTCTTGTCGACTTTTAGATGTCGACTTTCTGAAGGATATGAATTACCGACATTTTGAAATTTGTACGGATTTATCTGAAATAACCCGGTGCGTGACATGAGGTTGTCTTTGGACTGGAGAAGTTAATTTTCATCGAAACATGACGTTAGAAGTGCTATAATTGTAACCATGTATAACTCACATACTAAGATCGAATTTCGTTGCCTGTAAAGACTGATTTGTATTTAAAATGTTCATTTTATGATCCGTTTTCTAGTTTTAGTTTCTTCAAAGACTCGATCACCAGAAGTATTTTTGCAGTCTAACCAAAACACACGAGGTATGATGGCTTGATCTATTTTCTCACGGTATCAGTAAAACTCATGTGAACGGGTATCTAGATCATTCTACGGTATGAAATGCCGGAGGAAATTTCATTATTTCCTCTTGTTATGCCAATGTTATATCTCAAGCAAAGCGTACTTAAATAATAAACGTTTACTGAAGTAAATATGCATACGTTGTCCTTCACAAATGTATCACGTAGAAAGTGGAAGGTTTTCAATTTTGAATTGTTTGCCTAGCTTATTTGTGTTTGCTGTAGGGGCTGCAGAATTTTTAATGGTTAATTCAATATGGAAAGCTGGAAATCTTGAATCATAGCATGGGTGAGCCAATGTGTGATTAGTTCCAAAGGAGCCTATTTTGGTGGACCAGGACAGGGCCGGGAGACGGAAGAAGTGATCCAATTACTCGGCAAATGGCATGACTGAACCAACAAACCATCATCACAGCGTTTGTTAAATCTTCTCGATCGGGAATACTCAAAAGAACAGAACAAAGTCCTTCAATAACTTATCATGAGAGATGAAAGTATCTCGAAAAATCCATATCACTTCCTTAAAATACTTTTATTATGAAAATGTTCCCAAAAAATTGGAAATGAAATTTTTGCCTCAAAAGTAACGATGAAAGAGATTAGAGCAAGAATCCACTGATTTCACTGTCGCCTAATTGCATGGGCTTCACCACAGGTGCACTATATAGCATATCACAATGAGATGTTGCTCTCTCCTGTATGACTCAGTATCATTTATCTGTAGTGAGGGCAGCTTTTATTTTTAGTCATGGAAATATAGAAAATGATTCACTTGCCATGCATGGGGATGCCTTAGTGGCGCATCTCAAGACATTCAATGGCAAGGACATGCTTGCCATTCAAGGTGGCAAGCAAAATTCTTGAATAAGAAAGAACCTAAGTGCTAAAGAATTACGTGTATTTTTCTTCAAGTTATTTTATGCAGTGTCGTTGTCAGTGACTTTTAAAAATACTAAATGAGCAAATTTTTGTCACATATTTTCTTCGAAGCTTTATCATATTTCTGGTTGCTAATTTTTCAACATCTTTTCAACGAATACATGAATCCACAGTAACTCATATCTCATTCCAATTTGGTTGCTTCGGAGGTACAAAATTTTTAAAGTGACAATTTTTTACATATGAATGTTGAATGCGTCGACTGAAGCGTTCTAGACTGTCACTTGCTCTATCGACATTCATTACGTTAAGAAAATCATTTGCATGAAGAAAACCAGACGCAAATTAGTTTTGCATACTTCGTTAGTTAAGCACTAAAGCCCTCAACTTCTGTTCTACATCATAATAAATGGAAATTTTTTTGGTGTACATGCATTCTGATTTCAGTCTTACTTCACCTTGTATGAGTTATAATTAATCTATTCATGAAAGCTGCCAGTCTAAAGCTTGAATTTTTATTTTAAAATATTTTGTCGCCCAGTGAGGCTTGTAAAGGCTTCAGAAAAATAAAGGTGAGTTGTGGGCATGAGCAAATCGATCGTTTCCCTTGATGAGTGATCTACGTTATAGAGCTTGGTTCTTTGTTGAAACGACCTATAATTTTCACTCATTAATTTGGTACTAGCGTTGCGATAAAAATTTTAAAATCTGTTATAGCACACAAATTCCAAATTAATGCATCCATAATAGTGAAACAGACTAAACATGTATCAAATAACACTGATGCCTTCCTAGCTCTGTTAGTTTTAATATATACTATGACCAGAGCTAAGTTCTGGTCTACCTAATTCAAAAGGACCGTAATCATCACCAGGTGAATATTTCAAACTTATCGGACCTACATTTCATTCAAAATGAACATTTTATTACCTAGATTAACATTCCTTCGTTTTACTTCTGACAGACAAGATAAATGTTCAAGGCTTATCGGACCATCATTTTCTCCAAAATGTATATTTCTTCACATACATCAACATTCTTTCGTTCTGCTGCTGTAGAAATAGAATCAATGTCCGTTTTCATCAGAAAAGAAATATCCTCGCTTGACGAGTAATTCCTCCGAAGGTTACAGGTTGTTGTCTTGCTCTACAGGTTGCTGAAATTTACCAAAAAGAACACTCTTTTGAAACCACACGTCCTTGTTGCGTTGCTGATTGTTGTATCTCGCTTTGTGCAGGACCTCATTTTGACTCCACTGAGCATGCAAATCTATTAAATAGTTTAATAATTGCCCATGAAATGTTCTCTTCATGCTTCATACTCGTAAATTTGAGAGTTGTTTTGGACTGCAAGTAAGAGTTGATTATAACCTTGGAGGTCTAAGAAAAGTGAATTGTGGTTGCTCAGAGCCATGGAAATATAGAGATCGTAGCACGTAGGCGCAAAGCTGAATAAATTCTGCCCATGTGTTCTATGGTAAAACCTCTCAAGTTGAATCACTTTGGATTATTTCATTGAATTCAAGCACCTAATTAAATATTTGAGTAATGATTTTTTGCCTACCACTATATACTCTTCTTGGCGCTCAAATTATGCAATGAAATTGTTTATGTGCATTTATATTCGCCTCAACTTGAATGATGCCTTTAAACGCCGTTTAAAGTTTTCGTGGTCTCAAAACAACCAAGATTATAGCACATTTCCTCTATTCCTCTATGCGTGGTCTAACTTTTTTTCGCCTGTTTGCATGTTTTTCGCCGCCTAAGCGATTTAAGCGATAAAATCACGTAGGCGAC
Source organism: Platorchestia sp. MABIK (assembly GCA_014220935.1). NCBI lineage: Eukaryota > Metazoa > Arthropoda > Malacostraca > Amphipoda > Talitridae > Platorchestia > Platorchestia sp. MABIK. Next base: position 13,648 of record JACJUY010008828.1, on the reverse strand, counting down.
GAAAAACATGCATGCAGGCGGCGAAAAAGTTTGACTGGGGATAGAGTTGATTATTTAAAATATTAAATAGTTATCGTAATTGACCTATTGGAAGAAACTAATGCTTGTTTTCGTCGGTGAGAAGCTCTAATTTTATCTTCGAGTTATAAAGTGTGAAAAAAAGTCAAATAAAAAAATATAAATTGATTACAGAGCAAAATGAATTCTTGATTTCAGGTTGACGCGAAACCTGAAATAGTTGAATAAACTAAATAGAAAATTTAACACATATTTTGGTGTACTACCGCGTAAGTGCTGTTAAAACTGTCAACCTGATGTGTGAGTTACTTCATCGTCATTCCAAATTTCCCCGTAGGTGCTCTCAGTGAAGAATGTACCCGATATCTTTCTAGGGTGCATGTACCTGGGACAAAAACATCCCGCACTGCTGACTTTCCTGTACATGGACACCGTTATTTTCTGGGGTCCATTCGATATATGAGCATTTGTATCCAGTTATATTCCTTGAGAGTTCCTTACCAACAATACCATCATGAAATATTCATATATGGAACCATTGTTGAGACATCAAAAGAATCACTATTTTCCTATAAGTGTTCCACAACATGTCATATAAGTGAGTTGCTTTTATTTACAATCCTATAGATATTACGTACTCGATGTTCATCCTCACTAACGACCCGCATATTCAAATGAATGAATTCTTTCGTTTTAAGTAAAGAGGCACGTGTCATGTGATTAATTTAATTGATAGCCGAAGGACATGACTCTGAATATGTATGTGCTCGGAGGCTGTCAAACAGGACGTCTCATCATCACGCTTAATCGCATCCAAACGGTTTACAATCCACGCTATTTACGTGAAGACTTCCCAAATGACGTCATATAAATTTTACTACAAAGACCAAACTGGTTAGTGTACAATAAATTCGTCCAAGTGGAACGGTTTGCTCAAAATGTCAAGAGCCTCGAGTGCAATAGGAGCGGAGGCGGTAATCTCGGTGCCCCGTTAAGTGAGACCATGAAAGTTCTTAGAGACATTCTTCCTGAAATCCTGGAGTTCTTTTGACGCATTTTGAAGACATAACGCTTGTCTAGCCCTCATTAGAGGAATCTTAAAAGGGAAATATTTTGCAATCTTCGTTGTTTGATGTTAGGCCTTATCCAAACCAACAATTCTAAATTGAGCGACGGCAGTTTCTCCACCCACGTGTTTCTAACGGAGACGGATTTGAGCTCACTTGAGTCAGAATTTCTTGTGGTCAATGATCTAATTGAAAGGTTACTGTGAGGCATTGCTCCTCGCGTAATAAAATGAATTACGTCTATTAAACAACTAAATGAAGAAGCAACTGAGCAGAAATTTTCTCATGGAAGCGGAATCCATGCTCCAGAAAGTTTTTTGACTACCTGTATTCTCAGATGAGCCTATTCTAACCCAAATTCTTGAAATTTGCCATTTTGAGGCAAGCTTTGGTCAAATTTGATAATGTTTTATTGCACTTAAATGCGTCCCATAGTTAAGAAACCTTTATAGAAATCGGCGGACATTCCATGAAAAATTCGAATGACATAAAAGAAATGCTTCCGTTTCTTGAAATGCTTGGTTGAAGTAAAAAACAAAAAAGGATAGCAAGAGTGAGAGAGCGAAAGAAGTACACAAAATAATAATTGTGAAAGAATATTAACTGCAGAGGAGAAAGCGAGAAAGATAGAAATGAGGTGTTGAGAGAACGTTATAAGTCACAAGGTATAATGACAGATACGAAGTTAAAACGGTGAAGGCCCAAGAAAAACGATTTGGAGGAACGACGAGCATATGTGCATGCTCGTGACGAGATGGGCAGCGCATTATGGAGCAACGAACAAGGTTGGACGATAGAACAAAACAAAGAAGGCAATCAGACAACGTACATGCTAGCCAATAATTCTTATGGTTCAAACACAATGTGAGACAGTGCTGATACTGGCAATTTTTCTGAGACAGACAGTCTATAGAAAATTTATGTTTTTCTTCGGATTCTCTCAATGGTGAACTTTTTTCCATCAATATCTCATTTAAAAAACAAAATTAGGTTCAATCAAACTCTGTTTTCATACTATATTTCAATAAAAAGGTGCAATCATTTGGAGTACTTCACAATTCAAGTTTTTTCGAATACGCCGAGAAAAAGTTGGCGCGGTGCAAACTCAGCAACCGACTCCCCGCAGTCGCGCACGGGTCCTACATTCAACCTGATAGACTTCACGCATCTTTGTGAATTCCTCAGCGTTTTGAGTGATGCTCTCAGACTTATTTTTGAATATTTGGTGCCCTACCTTCGCGACGGCGTTTTGCATCTCCTGTGCTTGGCAAGATGATCCTTACAGTACTGTGCAACGATGGGTTATTCTTTTTTGCCTGCCCGACTGCCCCGTGCGCTTCACTTCTGTTGCGCCACTGGAGTTCGCCTGTTAAACTGATGTGAGTCACCGTGATGGTGCCGCACCACAATTTTACGCCCGTTCAAAATAGCTTGCCTCACCAGTGAAGAAATGAGAGTATTTTAGTTGAGGTGATGTTGCCACAACTTGAAATAATTACTCATTTAATTGTGTAGCGAAGTAGTTTCAATGATTAATTTCCTTCAGTTTAGGAGCATTTCAGAATGGTGCTTCAATTTTGTAATATGACTTTGAATTTACTATTGCCACAACTTAATTTAACTAGGGACAGTAAATTCACTTTGACTACTACGTAGCTAGTACTATTTTACTAGACCTACTGTTTATGCTATCTTCAATATCTTCGGCTGAACCCATTCCTCGTCCATTATTTTCTACAGAGGGCCGTGTTCGCCGCCAATTCAGAGTATCTTACGACGAGATTTTTAAATTTATATTGTTCTATGTACGAGATCACGCGAGCTCTCTAACTTTGTGGCTCAAGATTAAGTACGATTGCGTTGTGTCGAGCATCAAAATACATGAGCAGCTTTGATACCAGAATATTTGCTCCAGTTGCTGATTAAGTTTCTGCCATGACGCGGTGCTGGAGGAACGCCACTTAGTTTGCCGCGAGGAGCGCTACGGGCGTCGCTGTTCTCTACAGCCTCTTCTTCCCTCTGACTCACTTGCAGGATTCAGCGTCCGTTCAGTGAGTAAACTAATGTTCACATCTTATGTTCTAATTTCTACCTTAGTGACTCGTTTCTTCTGTCGATCTAAGCGTTATACGGCATCATTCTATGCTAACCTTAGTTTATCCTGTAAAGAGCTACCGCAGCTGTTCAACTAATGTAAGGTATTAAAGTTTTTTTTCAAGTTACAGTGAATAAGTGGGAATTTCTGAGATTAATTTTCATCCTTTAAGTTGAGGTTCGCATAAGACGATGTCGCATGACTTGAGAATCTGCGTTCCATATTGTAAGATGTGTGAGTTGGAATACTTTTCTACATGGAAACGTTGTAGTCATGATGTTAAGGGGATACCTCGTGACAAAATAGGGGAATCACGAAGACATAAAACCGGAAGTGGCTGGCTACACAAGTCATGGTCTTCTTAAGAAATGATTGTGGTGATGAATAGGAGTGTCTGAAGAAACTTTTTTAAGGTTTGCGATTTCGATCGATGTAACTTTTGCATGATTTATCAGGTAAACATCAGTGGAAAATTTATACGTTGTAGTACACCAGCATTGTTTCGTTAACCTAGAGTGAACCTGGAGGAAGACAACTTCTTGTAATGGGGGTATTAGTTTTTGACTTACGGAGATCCTAAAACGTACGACTAGCAGAAGTTGTAACGTGTGCGATGACTACTTTCAGAGTAGGTGTAGAGTTTCTAATACTGACTACCATCCATTTATGTGAACTACAGAGTCTTTCACATCTCAAAATAGTTGACTGATTAGTTTCATAACTAGTGGCGTTGAGTCACGAATGTGACTTTTTTTCTTGTCGCAACACTTTGAACGCGATGCGACCCATCGGTAGTCACTCAAAGGATTTTTATAATGCTACCGACCGACCAGCAACCACAAACTCAATTTTCATAAATACTGAATGAAAACTGAATGAAGGTACGATGCATTCAATGTTCGTTATCTTCGAAATTTGTCTCAAAATTAACTTTAATAGAGTTGAACACTGAACTTCAGTTTCACCCATCGCAGTCTACGCGTTAACCCAGTGAGGCGGCCATTAATTCCAGTCGATTAACTTACGTTAACCAAAGCTATCTTTAACCTATTTTTAGTTCACAATTAATCATAACGGATCTTAATCTAACCATAAATTTCCAACTACATTCTACGTACGACTTGACCCAATGTAGTATAACTCGGTGCGGTAGTCAACAGACTACACCTGAAAAAATAAGGGTCAGGAACCAGCTCCTAGGTCAGACCAATGAGTAGCGCCAGCAAGCCTCCCCAGCGAATGATAGAACAAGAGGCAACTGCGAGCTGCCACGTGCGAACTAAGACCCTGCCCAATCAAAAAGCAGAAACGACTGCAGGCCTACTGAGACGAATTGTACATGGGAGTTAGTGCGCTGTTGGATAACCAGTTTCTCATCAGCAGCCAAATAGGAAGTGTACCTCACACTCAGCTCCAATTAGCACTAGAGTTATGTCCCGTGCTAACGAAACAAGTACTGCTACGCATTAGAGCCTGGCTTAAGCGACTCAGGGCCGACCAGCGCTACTGCTGAATATGCAGGGTTACCCATAAGTAACTCTCATTTTTAAGAATTTATAATTAGCAAACAGGGTGACAAATTTGTGACTTTTTAAAACAATGCAGAAGAGCTTAGAATTTAATGATAAGGTTTGGTATGGAACCTTGTAAATTTTTAACAAATTCTACTATTTCTCAAATAAACAGGAGCTCTATTGAAATGAAGACTTCACGTCGAACAATAATCATGTCTAATGAAACACATGTCCCCTTTAATGGTAAATTTGACGGTCAAATGTGCAGATTCCGGGTTTATGAAAATACTAGATCAAATTTTCAGTATTCACTCAATCCAGTCAAAGTAAAAGAATGGTGTTGTATCACATCTTCAAGAATCGTTAGTTCGTATTTGTTTCAGGATGCTAAGGTTTATTCAGATATTTCTCGTGGAAAACGGTATAGAGCGATAATTTCAGAACATTGTCTTCCAGCGCTGGAAAACATGAACAGAGAATACTTGTGTCCAACGAGGTATACAGCGACACCTCAAACAGCGAAAGAGTCAATGGCGCGCTGCTAAAACGATTTTCCACTCTCATTAATTATGCTGACGGTATACGTTATATTTACGTGTCAAAGTCACTTCAATGTTCACGTTTTAATACCTGTAATTTCTTAATATTGGGATTTTCAATGGAAAGAAGCGTACATCAATAAACTTGACACCTTACAGGAATTAAAACACAACATCTTTCAAAAATTTAAGTGGATAATTCCAGAGTTCTTGGCTGAAGTAATGAACAGCACCACTGAAAGAGCACATGATTTCTTGAACACTAATGATGGTCATGGAAAAGATATTATGCTCAAATGATTAAACTTCCAAATTCTCCAGCCCGGTTTAATATTATCACAAACTCTTTTCTTGTTATTGATTTTGAAAAGAGGTGAGTTTCTTATGGGGCCATTCTGTATATAGGAACTGCTTCATTTTCTCTAACATATCTGTCAGTTGCGGTAAATTATTCCCTCATGTACACAGATCTGCTCCTCCGTTTGGAAAAATATTCACCCACGATGGAACGAACCGTACTCTGGGAATTGATAAAGTAGGATCCCGACAGTTAACTCTTGACAGTCGTCTCAGATTTCACACTTCCCACTGTATTGCTAAGATGGAATAAAATCTTGAAATATCCGACTTCTATAGTTACTTTGAAGCAGAACTAACTAGAAAGTTGAAACTTGAACTGTAAAAATCGTTAGGGAAAATTGTCGTAGCAGCGTATTATGTCTAATTTTCGTATCTGTTGTACGAACTTTCTCGACAGCGTGAAAAAATTTCCTCGTCGTTATTTTTACAAGCGTGACTTACCTACGTAATTACCAAAAAAATGAACCATAGTGGTACATAGGTGGGTACTACGATTAAATATACGAGAAGACCACGAATATATGGCTTTAAGTATGAAATTTCAGTATCCTGATTACTCAACTAGTTGATGTCATATTAGCCCCACAAGAAATTCCTTAATAAATTCATGCGCCTATTAAGCACTGATAATCTCACTCGCTCGGTTGCCATAGATTCACACAGCTTCGATAAAATTTAATAACATTGGAAAAATAAAAGCTTCTGTTTTGGTAATAATATCTGACTATATTTGAAACACCCTCAAACAGAATCGTAGGCAAGATCTGTTATAAATTCAGAATTAAAAATAAAAAATTCCCAAAATCATTTCAACGGAACAATTCAGCCGTGTGGGTTACCAGTGATCTTCATAGTAAGTATTCAGGCACACACAACGCAATCTCTTGATGAAGTGTTGATGGAATATGTCGACTGTGAGGTAAAATGAGATGGTGGTAAAACAGAAAACTAGTTATGTGAGGGACAAAAAGGCTGCAAAATATTTAGGTTGTTCTAAAATATGCAGGGACGTGTAGAACGACATGTGCTTAAGAAAAATGTAATTTCATTTTTTGGAGACTTAAATCATCAACAACCTTATGCTGTATCCTAATTTTAAATTTATTCGAAATCTCTTCTCTTATGGGGTAAATCTCAATCCGTTGAAGTCCGTCAATTAGACTCTGAGCTCATATTGCACGCAGAGTTTCTAAATATATTTTGTCCCAGTTTTTCTTCAATAAGCACTCAAGAACATCATGGAATGGGAAATGAAAAATCACACGTGCTCTCAGCTCTAACCTGAGCCGCCTTCCGTAACCAGTCGGGTTCAAAACTGATGAGGAGGGAAAATTTCATTTCACCAAAAACTTCAAAAGTTATTCTTACACTAGCTAAGTTATAATCAGGCATTGTAGAATGCCCCTACATTTGATAGGAATGTCACATCGCTATTTCTCATGCTTCTATGTAGTAACCAAGGAATTACTTCACCTATCAGTATGGTTAAATATGTAAAGTTACTCGGTCTTTCCACAGTCTCTCTTGAAAATGGGAGATGTTTTTAACCAGAAAACGTCACACGAGCACACATCATAACAAAAGTAGATTTTGACATCTGAAGCATATTTCTTGTTTTTAAATGCCTTTGTAGTTCCCCAGAAGCCCTCCCAACTATTTGAGCCGGTCATTCCTTTAATTAAGGACTGCTACAATCGTGAACAATTCTCCAAAGCGCACAAAATTGACCCTGGCTTGCAGTCTCATGGACGCTCGAAAAGATAAGACTCAACGCGATCTCTTTGATCTTGTAATGCGCGATAAATGTTGTCTTTGCCTTAGTTTCCCTTGTGTTTCTCCTTACATCCTGGGGACGTGACTTGGGGCTCAAATTTTCATTATTTTTTAATTTTCTTTAACTTCTGTGACTTTCGTAATTTCTCGACTGCCTAATTTTGCTCCTCGTGTCATTAATAAGCTTACAAAACCTTTCTTAAAGCCATGGCGTGCATCTCCCCTTTGAAGGTATGTAGCTTCTGATATATTTAGAGTGCTCAGTAACTTACAGTCTTCTTGATCTGCATACAAATCCGTACAACATTTTGAACATTCAATCAGTTGTCCACCCGTCACAAGGAGACTTGCAATGAATTTAATTTGATTGTTCATCCTGACTAAATAACATTCTCTTCGGAAATATTTTTTGAAACGTGTTTATTTTACTTCCTGTGTTCCTATAAGATGCCCAAAAATGTTTTTCTTTAGTGTTTTTTATGACTGCAACAAACATCAAGAAATAGGTATACATTCTTCGTTCACTCTTTACAATAAGAATAATGTGAAACATTTCGGTAAAGTGTTGTTGAATTCAGAAGTAAATGGAGGAGATGCCAGAGAGAGCGACTGAGATTTAGATTGATGATGTTAAAAGACCAAAGGGTGACGAACATATATCTAAGTGACAACATTCCATTTGCAGGTCGAGATTTGGATGGATGGCTGCTTAAGACCATAAGGTGACAGAAATATATTTACGTTACAATATTGCGAATGCGTAGCTTTCATCTAAAGGAAGTCTGGGTACAGCTAGGGTTCCGGGACCGAAGCTCCACGGCAGGTACACTAAATCTGGAAAACCAACTGAACCTTGAGGAGAATGTCACTTTTGTGAGACCTTGAAGTAAGCAACTTAATTTGGCAAACACATGGTGAAGGATTTTATGGGGATTTGATCAGTTTCAATAGCTGCACGATATTTTCTCTCACTCGATAGGATGAAAAGCTGTTTTAAAAATAGTTAAAAAATTTCCCTAGGTTCCTTCTTGAATATCAGTTTATTTTAGGCAAAATAATTCAAACTGTTCTTGTGACAAATATCATTCGTAAATGTCAGTTTATATAAGGCAAAATAGTTTAGATAGTGCTTGTGAGAAAAACCAGAAATGTACAACCAACTATCCTGTTAGTTTATTCTTCCTATCCAGTTAGCATTTTTAATCACACAGGTCAAGAATATTCTCATTGAGGTTTACACGTGCGCTCAATGCCAAGGAGCCACACGAACAGCAAGCAAATTTATGGTGAGAGAACCTACTTGAATTCAAATGGTCTCCTGCAGCACGCTGATCGATGAAGGTTGCGTTAGCGGGGCTTCGGTGAACAGATGGGCGATAACTTTTTAAGAAAGATTGGTTACAGCCGCTATCACTGTCTGAATCTAGATTGAAAGTATTGATGATTCACAACGAGAAAGTTGCCATCATATACAGTTAAGGTTTCTATTTATCATAATTTTTATCCCACTGTTGCAGTATCAGTCGTACGGTTTGATTATCTTACGTCTCTATTTTCTGCCACTTGTCAATGCCATGCTTTTTTTACCATAATAATTATTGATAAAAGTTACAAATCATATGAGAATGCGTTTCGCTTTTTTGAGGTTTCTCATGATTTATCTATCAACGAATGTACTGCTGCCATCTAGATGACGGGAAACTAGTAATTTTTATTAGTACTTTGTTAGCTATTTCGATTTATATTTCGATAGCGTTATTTTTCCCAATCATGCCTCTAGATAGCGATTATTAGCAGTACTGAGCGTTCATCGCTATTTATCTCGCAATAAGTGGGTTATAAATATGGTGAAGATAAGATCAACAGATTAATTATTTAGAGTAACTAACACATGTCATCGCAGGAGAATTGCAAGGAGGAACTCATTGCTATCTTTTAATACATTCGTACCACTCATCTTGAATGGGTAGTACGCTGAATTCAGACCTCAGTTGTGGAAGATCAACAGTGATGTGAGAAATCCAGGTGGTAAACTCCACATTATCGACGTTATGAAAGTTGGTATCGAAATTTCCAGCAATAGAAGATTCATAGAGCGCCAGAAAACACCATGTAGATGCCACTTCAGATCACTGTTCGATAGTGAAAGTGAACGAGTAATAATATTGAACATACGTCCTAATGATTATCCAGTTCATCGTTGGTGAGTGACGAGAGTTATAAATGGCGTGACTTAGCCTTCTACATAAATTGGCATACTGTTGAGCTAGAAGTGACCCTTCACACGGTGAAGACGCTTCGAGCATCCTGTCTCTCTGGGGTTCCTCCTGTGCGAGCCTCAGCTTTACTGAAATGAGGGTAATCTACTTTGAGCCTATGACGTGGTTGGAACGAACAAATGCGTACCTGACGATGCCACAAAAACAAAAGCCTACTT
>JACJUY010008827.1:9290-36029 GCA_014220935.1 Platorchestia sp. MABIK | reverse complement strand
GTGTGTGGAGAGTGTGGGGAGAGGGGGTGGAGTGTGGAGAGGGGGTGGAGTGTGGAGTGTGCAGGGGAGTGTGGAGAGTGCAGGGGAGTGAGTCAGGAGTAGAGAATGCAGGGAGTGTGGGGGAGGGCAGTAGGCGCCACACCCCAGCTGCCCACAAGAACGCAAAGCACCGACCAAAACATAGTCCACCCGTAAGTATGAGGCGTGCGGTGCCGTGAAGCGCGTGAGCAGTGAAGAGAGGCACTGGCCCCGCACACTTGCTCTCGCTTCATGCGCATTTACTTGCTTAATGCTCGTCTTCATGGCTCTGGCCAGTGCCATGAAAACGAGCATGGTCCGAGACGAGTATGCGGGGCTTGCGCCTCGCTTCACTGCTCACGCGCGCACTCGATCCCTACACGACCCGACTCTTGTTGATGCTGTCAAGTATTGGCACTCGTCGAATACTGAGAAACTTTAGTTTTGTATCAGATTGGGTTGCAACACACGACATAGCTTTCAGGTGAAGGTTATAGCAAAGACAATCGCTTCAAAAGATATATCTGATAAAAACGAACGTTTCTACCCCTAAGGTCATCATCCGACCTTAGCTGTTATCTGAAAAAAAACGCAGAAAAATGTGTTCATAAATTGAAGAAAAACAACACAAAAAGATGGCGAACTGATAAACAAAAGCTGTTTTTAAAGGGTATGACGACTGCATATCGATTAAATCTGATTTATGCGGCTATTGAAAAAGGATTCGATTATACGTAAATCAGAGACCGAGTTTGCAGTTTAAGACAGAAAAATTTTGCTGCCAAACAGGAGATTTACACGGATCTGTATAGGTGACTGAGGTGGCTTGCTTGATGGAGAACCAGCTCTGCAACTTCTGCCAATATGCTCGAACACTTCACATCTAAGTGCGCGTGTGGTAGAGCCAACATACACAGACCCACACGATGGACAACAATATTTATGAACAGTAGAGGACAGTATGGACACAGGAAGTCTATCCTTGAATGAAAACAAAGTACTGAATCTAAAATAGTTCACTAATACAATCTGTAGGTTCAGACATATAAAATACTTCATAGTAAGAGAGCGTAGCTCCCTCCTCAGCTTCTCGGACTGAGCACCAGAGAACGGCGTAGACGCGCATAGTTTCTACTTCTCCACTGTCGCCGGCATCGCATCAGAATTGTATTTGGTTCCTAATGATTGCCGAATACATCTGGTAAGTAAATATAGCGGATAGTCATTGTTCAAGAAAAATCGTTCAGGAAACTCATGCTCATTGTGCAAGGGAAATAATTGGAACTAATTTCACATGCCTGGAACAACAGAGTCTCGACACTATTTATTGGAAACCGTAACGGACAAAGACTAACATCTCTTAAACTCTAACCAATAAATTAGAATGTCTTTACTATGACCAGGTCAGCAAAAGGTGTCACTCATGCGCTGTACCATAGAGTGTAAGAAGGACAACGCGTCCTCAGCCTCGGTCCCCACCCTAAACTTGACGCCAGCACGTGTCGCATTGAGGTAGTCAAGATACCGTGGCACGGGGCCCGTAATAAAACGGCAACGACGTACCTACCATAAAACATTGCCTTAACAGGAACACGGCGCTCTGAGAGCCCAGTTTGTTCGTGATACCACGTATAAATATCAGCAGAGGTTGGCCCCATACCTGACCCTTCCGTTTGCTTATAAAATTCGCTATTAAAAAGAAAGAACGAATGCCGCACTGCAAGGTCTAACCAAGTTTTGGAAACGGTTCTGCTCATAATATGTACGATATTTTCTACATTAAAAAGTACTGCAAACTGATGTCGATGGTTTCTGTGAAAAAATTTTCAACATGAAATGAAGCCATGTACAGCGTGTCGGTGTTGCGAACAGTGGAGATCTCTTTAGCAAATGAATGTGAATTAAGTACACTGTACTCTTTGGTAGCCAGTAGGTTCAGAATAGGCACTAAATATTTTGCAGCGGTATAAGAAGTTATTTCATTTGCTGCAAACATTGAGCTCGGTTGAAATTTTGTTGCAATGTCGGCCTTGTGCACCTTAGGTAGCCCGTACAGAATTCCAGGACCGGAACCCCTGATACAGAGGTCATTATGCACTGCTCGAGAGATGACAGAATTACAGTACACAGTTTCCTTAAGGAATTTAATGATTTTATCTTCAATCTATAGCGTATAAGTATGAAATTTAATTTCTTGGAATTTACTGCGATCGGATATAATTTTGAGCAATTCCTCTTGATACCGTGACATGTCCAGCAAGACATTCCCCAATCCCCTGGTGTTGTCACAAAAACATCATTGGTCCTGGCTAACCATTTAAAAATAAATATATCCTGCTTTCTATTCTAAATAATTCTGATTCCAAATTTTAAAAATATTTGAGATCGTGATTTCAACTTTTTGGAACATCAGATAGGTTTGCAAAAGGATAATCCTAACAGCTAATGAATAGCTTTTCAAAAGCACGGAAATATTTATAAAATTCAAGTAGTATACAGAGAGATGAAAATCTAGACCAAAGGCAAGTAGGTATTATGCCCTAGGTGATAAAATACTTGTACTAAAATTGAACATTACAGAATTAGGCTCACAAGGCTCCAGATCATGAGGTGTTCCGAGATCTTGAAGCTCACTTGGGTGAACAGATTTTGTACGAGCTGAGAACTCACAAGGAACTGAGCCAAGTTACTTTGCTGGACGTTGTAGGGCGGCGTTCCTTTTTTTTCTTTTTAAATAGCGAATTTTATAGGCAAACGGAAGGGCTAGGCATGGGGCTGCCATTGGGGGCCAACCTTGGCTGATATTTTACGTGGTATCACGAACAAAATGGGCTCTCAGAGCGCCGTGCTCCCGATAAGGCAATATTTTATGGTAGGTACGTTGGTGCCGTTTTATTACGGGCCCCGTGCCACGGTATCTCGACTACCTCAATGCGACACGTGCTGGCGTCAAGTTTACGGTGGGGACCGAGGCTGAGGACGCGTTGTCCTTCTTACACTCTATGGTACAGCGCATGAGTGACACCTTTTGCTAACCTGGTCATAGTAAAGACATTTTAACTTATTGGTTAGAGTTTAAGCGAAGTTAGCCTTTGTCCGTTACGGTTTCAAATAAATGGTGTCAAGACACTGTTGCTCCGGGCATGTGAAATTAGTTCCAATTATGGATCATTGCACAATGAGCATGAGTTTCCTGAACGATTTTTCTTGAACAATGACTATCCGCTCGACTTACTTACCAGATGCATTCGGCAATCATTAGGAACCAAATATAATTCTGATGCGATGCCGGCGACAGTGGAGAAGTAGAAACTATGCGCGTCTACGCCGTTCTCTGGTGCTCAGTCCGAGAAGCTGAGGAGGGAGCTACGCTCTCTTACTATGAAGTATTTTATATGTCTGGACCTCCAGCTTGTATTAGTGAACTATTTTAGAATCAGTACTTTGTTTTCATTCAAGACTTCCTGTGTCCATGCTGTCCTCTACTGTTCATAAATATTGTTGTCCATCGTGTGGGTCTGTGTATGTTGGCTCTACCACACGCGCACTTAGATGTGAAGTGTTCGAGCATATTGGCAGAAGTTGCAGAGCTGGTAATCCATTAAGCAAGCCACCTCATTCACCTATACGAATACATTCAGGTCTGGGTGGATCTCCTGTTTTGCAGCAAGAATTTTCTGTCTTAAACTGCAAACTCGGTCTCCGATTTACGTAAAATCGAATCCATTTTCTATAGCCGCTTAAAACCGACATGCAGTCGTCATACCCTTCAAAACCAACTTTTGTTTATCAGTTCACCTTCTTTTTGTGTTGTTTTTCTTCAATTTATGAACAAATATTCCCGCATGTTTTCCAGATAACCGCTGATGATGACCATAGGGATCGAAACGTTCGTTTTAACAGAAATATCTTTTGAAGCGATAGTCTTCACTACAACCTTCACTTTGAAAGCAGGGTTAGGAAGGGCGTGGCGCACGCTAGGAGTGGGCGGTGATGACGCCAGAAGCGTGAGGGTGTGTTGAGCACAAGTTGCCTCTATAGACCCTAGGTACGCTCGCGCTCTCCTTTCTGCCTGCATCGTGACCTGTGGTACGAGACAGTCCCTCCTGTCTGTGTAATGGGGGTCGTGTCGGCAGTGACGTGTTGTGGCAGGAGGTGCGTGATGTTCTCTAATGCACCTTATGCTCTCATCTCTGTTGTGGGGTGTGAGGGGAGTGATGCTCTGATGCTGCATCTCTGTGGTGGGGTGTGAGGGGAGTGATGCTTTGATGCTGCATCTCTGTGGTGGGGTGTGAGGGGAGTGATGCTTTGATGCTGCATCTCTGTGGTGGGGTGTGAGGGGAGTGATGCTCTNGGAGAGTGATGCTCTGATGTTGCATCTCTGTGGTGGGGAGTGATGCTCTGATGCTGCATCTCTGTGGTGGGGTGTGAGGGGAGAGTTGTGCCCTGATTCTGCACTCATGCTTGATGCTGCACCGTGTGTGTGTGTGTGTGTGTGTGTGTATGTGCGTGAGTGGCACCTGCTCACTTGCTCTTATCTTTCAGTTCCCCGGCGGCGGTGGTGGCCCCATGATGGGGGGCCCCGGAAGCTACGGACATCCTCCGATGGGGCCCATGCCCCCCATGCCCCACCCCGGCTACGGGCCGCCCCCTGGCGGGGCGTGGGGAGGCCGCATGGATGAGGGGGAGAGGGGCCCCTTCAGAGACGGGGGATGGCGGAGGGGGGGCGGGCCCAGAGGCCGGGGGTGGGGGCGTGGGAGCCGGCAAATCAGCAAAACCCCCTGCCGACATTTCCTGAAGGGCGGCTGCAGGAACGGCGACGACTGCGGCTTTGCTCACACGATTCCGTAGCGCGCTTTGGTCCGTATCTTCTCCAGACCTCTCACCTCAGTGTGCAGTCCACGGCCAAATTTGTTCATGTTTCTTTTATGAAAAGAGGAGCTGCTCAAAGGGCGTCAGAATGTGGCTCGCCCTCTCCTGCACCTCGCTCCAGCCTGTCGTGGAACCCCACTTCCTCCCTCAACCCCGCCACCCCAACACCCCGCCATCCCTACCACCCGCCACCCCGCCATGTGTGGCCCACGTGTCACGCTCCAGCAGAAGTGACAGAGACTCGCGCTGCCGGGTCTCCTCGCTTGCTCCCCGTACAGTCATAAGTGCTAAGGTCTCGAGTCTGTGATATTTGAATTATAATGATGAACTATTCTATGTGTGCGTGTTACTGTTATTATTATTTCTGTTCTTATTCATTTCTGGGACGAGAAATTTCGCGCGCTGTTTTGTTTGCATTTTGTAAAAAATAGCGGAGGCGCTCCCTCGCTCGCACTCACTCGCATGCTGTCGCTGCACGACCTGTGAGGGCGCCATTTACTGTAATTAATTCTAGGATTTTATTGTTTGTTTAGTACAAAACTTAAGTTGACGTTGACAGCGCTCGTTGATTTTGGTCTTCCTTTAGCATTGTATTTGCTCGAGTAGTTGTGGACTAGGGCATCTCTCTCTCTCCCTATGGAGAGGTGGGACAGTTAGCGCGGAGTGCGGCCCATCCGAAGAAAAATTCCTATCTTGCAATTTTGCTTCGGTGGCGAGCTCCACCGGCCACCTTCCCCACAGCAGATGTGAGTAAAGGCCCGCCCTATTTGAGCTCCTATTTGGATATATGAGCTCGTAATTGGATGTATAAGCCATCACTTGGGGAGCAGGTAGGGCTGGCAGGCGGCTCTGCTTCAACGCTCGGCACCTCACACAGTCCTGCTGCAACACACAGTCTCTGTCATGGTCTGGGATGCTGGCCGCATATCAGCTCCGCCATTGTAAATTGTGTACAGAAAGTAGGGTAAGTCTCATTGGAAGTAGGAAGCAAGTCTCCGTAGAGGTGTTAGAGAGGCAGTGCCTGAAGCTGCGATCGGACCCCGCACTACGCAGCGGCAACTGTGATCTGAGGGCTCATCAAAGGAAACGTGGCACGTTATGTGCCAGCAACTCAGAGCTCTATTTTCTTGTTTTATTCTCGCCGGGCGGGAAAGGGAGAACTTTGTTTTATTGGGAGGTTTTACTGGTGACTCTGGTCGCCTGGCTGAGCAGCTCGTCTCTTGCCATGCGAACTAGAAGCGCTCACCAAATATGCACGTTTCTCATGTACATAAATGTTTGGCTCGTGCCACGACCTGACTATTTTCATAATATACTTTGTACGAAAAAGTGTTTTATTTATTTTTTTACATAGTTAATGTCATCTTACTCCTTTCTGGAACATTTGAGCCGCCAAATATGTCTGGTGTCTTTACCAACGTCCGTCAAGGTTTTGGACGTAAGGCAATTGCAGCCAGCTGGAGTACAGTTAGAAAAATGTTGTCATCGTTCACTGAAAAAGAATAAAATTCAATGTAGAGCTATACACTTTCGCCTGTTGACGTCAACTTGTGTAGTTAGGCTAATCATGTTGAAATCGTAAAGCGTGTAGTAAGCTTAATCACGTAAAAAGTGTTCTGTTTTTCATTGCATTCAAATGCAAACGTATAAAAGTGACTTCTGAATGAATATCCGAACAAATAAGTCTATTATTTTTTGTCATTACCTATTGAAATAGAAAAAACAAAATGAGTATTGAAAAAAAGAATTTTTCAAGATCCCAGCTGAGAGTCCAGTCTGTATGAGATTATGAGTTAGTATGAGTTAGTTATAAGGCATTTGAAAAACAAATGTAAATGGTGATATGAATCATGCTTCAATTGGAAATAAAGCATCCGTAGATGCCGATGTTTGTTTGTTTGTTTTATATGATCGATTGTTGCTACTTCGACCACTGAGTTCCATTGCGGCAAGTGAAGTAGTGTTCTTACATATACTTCTCCCGAAGTTTTTATCGGCGATACACAACGGAGACGTCGGAACTCTTCCCTCAAGTAAATTTACATTGGGACATCTTGAGATTACTGAACACTTAATATGACTGGAAAAGAATTGAGGGGCAACTAAGGTAGGGCACTACACATTTTCTAGCCAGCTCACCATTCACGCACTGTAGTTTTTCAAGGTGTTGCACTCGCTTTTTACTCTCTAGTAGACATTACATTCACCACATGTACTCTCCAGTTGCCCGAAGAGTTCCCTTTTTCCATATAATATTTAGAAATGATGCCGTATGTCTTGTGTGCGCAACAAAATTTCAAATGTTTTAAAAAAGAATAAACATTCTAATATCGCCGCATCAATGACTGTTGACAATAAAAAGATTTCATGTAGGAGATACCGAAAACTAATCACTTACATTCTAAATAAAACTCTATTAGCCATAAACTCAGAAATTTACGATAATAACTTTGTTCAGTGCGAGAAAAGTGTGTCCCAGCAAAAGTTGAAAGTTTTATTCGCTAATTGGAAATAATTTTTGTTAATTCTGCGTACAAGACATCGTTATTTATGTTTTATTCACTCAACACTGCTCATTTCTCGTAAGCATCTTCAATTTACTAAAACGAAGTTAATAGATTGTTTTTATCATCTCTACATGATGAAAGTGAGCAAAATCAAAGATTTACAAAACTAAAGTGCGTAAGCTGAGTTGGTGTCGCACAGAAATTGCTAAAGAACCATAAAGTCAGTTGTTGTGGTCTCATTCAGCTGTTGAATCTTATAAGAGGAGGTTCTGTGATGCTTGGCTAAGCGCCAATGCTAAATGTGTATGTTTTTTTCATCAGCTAAGTTAATAAAAGATATTAGTTTTATTAACTATCAGGAATTGTACCCAAAATGCCGCCGAAAAATGCAAGCAAAGGGGGCAACAAGGAGTCTAAGAAAACCGAATTGAAGAAAAAGGAGAAAATTGTTGAAGTAAGTTCCTATTAAATATTTTTTATGCTGCATGTTAGGCTCTTTCGGACGTCATTGAAAGCCCATAAATCAGTTCATCTACAAGTATTATTTTTAGTGTTCTACAGGTGAGCTTAGGTAGTATAGATTTATTCATTCATTATGAACCTGATAAAATTCTTTTTGATGTGAAATTTCATTTAATTGGTTATGCTATCAAATTCTTTTCAATTTTTTGTGTAAAAAATGTTAGCCAAAGTTCTTGAATGTATCAGACTAATGGGAATTGAAGAATGAGATAAATTTGGGTATTTGTGTTAGTGCTGGTAGGGCTTGTGATGTTGCTGGAGGTAGGACTTGATAGTTAATGTCATAAGAAATTTGTTCAATGTGTAAACTCCCAGAAGATTAAATTTTTAAATCTTTGTATGTGTGAAGGAGAGGACAGTAGTTGATTTTCCAATTTTTGGTACTTGATTATTGGTAATTAGATCGAAATTAACAATTTTTCTTCTATGCACTTTAGGGGGCAAATGAGTATTTAATGGGTTATAGCTATGGCTTACTTATTGCATTTTTATTCTTTGAAGCTTGGGATAAATTGGTTTGAGGGGAGGATCTGTGATGGACTCTGCCTTCCAACGGTTTTAATGTGCTTGCATGATCGTTACTTAAGGTTAAATTAGTTCAGTTTCTTTACATGACGTCACTGTTATAACTCATTAAATACTGATTTACAATGGAAGGTGCATAGAAAAAAAATTTATTTTGATCTAATTAACTAAATTCAAATACCAAAAATTGAAAAATTTATTACTTTTCTCTCCGTCACATTTACCAAAATCTTTACCAAATAAACAAGAGCACTATTATAACAACTGTAGTAAAGTAATTACCTTCCCATTGATTTAAAATATTTCTTTGTAGACATGTGCAAGTAAATTATAAAATTGTGTGGAAAAAATGATAGTAGAAGGAGAAATTGGCAATGTATGACATGTCCTCTATTTATGACTTGCCTCCCCTCATCAAAACCATGCCTGATGCAGCCCTTGATTTGCTGTTTGACTGAGATGCATGCTTCTACAATATAAGCTTTTGCTAAGAAAGGTAAAGTAAGAACAAGTCTCTATTGCATGCTGCATATGAAGGTTTACTTGCTCACAAAACATGAGCTACCCATTCATGGTAAAGAAGCTTATATGCTTTACTTTGTGTGATCCAGAGAGTGATATAGTGCTAAAAAATAGAGCAATATCTATAAAATGTATCAAATTCACAGAATTTCTATTATTTAGGTTACAATTTTTAGGTGTTAATCTATTGGCATATTTTAAGCACTATTTTATTGAGCCACTACTACTCTAACCTTACACTGTACAGATATGAAATATTCCAAGTGAGGTGAAAAAATGTTTAATTTCTGTTTTTGTTTTGGTTTGTGTTGAAAACCTCAGAAAAGGTGCCACGAGCATGACTACTGGCACTCCATGTAGTGGTGCAAGGGATGTGGCTGGCTTCTTCTAGCCTCTGCTCAAAAATGAACATTTTCAATCTTTGTAAGTTAATTGCATTTAGTTATTTTCTCATTTTGTATGGTAAAAAAGGTGAAAGTTTGCAGTGGATTTGAAATGCTGTTGATCACTCACTGTGACATCTCAATTTTGGAACAGAAGAGTTGCCATTGGTTCTATTTGGTCTAAGTAGATATTCTCATTTCTAATGGCATTCTTCAGTGAGAAGCAGAGCAGCTGTGTTTTGAATGTTGCTGTCTGTGGCTTATTCTTGAGTAACATGATGCAATGGGCTATTCAGTGAAGTGCAAGGTGAACATGTTTAGGACAGTGTTGTCTATGACTGAGAAATAGGCTGTCATCCTTGTGTGAGGATTTTTTTAAAATTTTGAACGTTTGTAATCAACTTTGGTGTAAACGAATTACTTTCCTTCTAACTAAAGTTATCATTCACAAAAACTAAATAATATATTGTAATTTTATCAACCTCTAAACAAGTACACATAAATTTCAGTTGAGTTATAAAATACTTGATGACCAACAGCATCTCTGCTGGTCTTCAGATAACATGAATCAATATTCCATCTTTAGTAATAGTTACCACTGTCAAAATATTTATGTATTCAAACAAACAATTTTTTTTTTAATAACCATCAAAGGTTTCGTGTAACTTGGCATGAAATATTCAAGGTGCGTATACGCGCTACAGGCCTCACCACCTCGTAGCTCTAAAAAGATATTTTGTTCATTGGTATTATGAAATAAATGTGTTGGCCAAGTGGACTTGATGGTGAATGAGCCAATGACAAATTGAAGAACCAGTGATATCTGCGTCAGATAGTCATTCTATGCACATCTTCTGTTAGGCATAGAATTAAAATATTTTTATAAAATTACTAATGTAATTATATTTCATATTTGGAAGGATGTGTGTGCCAGTATCCATGATTGCTGCCTTGGATTTTTCCTTAGTTTTGCATCTAATGTTCAGAATGCAATCAAGAGTTTCAGGACACTTGTGTTTGTTTTGTATCTTTGACTGAGTGCTTTGTAGACACCTTCATTATTTGGCTTAAGCAGCTCAGAGATTTGGACTGAAATGTAATACGTGTTGTTAGTTTCTTGGCTATTGTGTATTGTAGTATTGTCAAATGTTCATGCATTTATTTAAGGTGAGCTTTAGTAGATGCAATTTTGTGTGCCACATATTGCGCGCTAATTTACAACGTTTTTAACCCGCATATTTACTTGAAGTAATAAATGAATCTTTTGGGCAGTTGTTATTTTGTCCATGTTGATGAAGCAATGCAGAGTAGGAAGTAATCTTTATTTCTTATTTTTCTTCATCTTTTATATCTCTTGTGTTTACTTTTCTTCTCTAATTCTTCCATTTCTTTCACCATCGAGGGTTTAAATCCCCTCTTGTTGGCCTGATGCTCTCTTCACATCAGTAAGGAGGGACGCTAGGGTGCCATGCCTCCAAGATTATTTCATTTATTATGCGGCTATGTCTGCATTGGATAACATTCATGATGTATTTAGTGTGGGGCTGTATCTGCTGTGTGTGAGGTATTTAGCATGTGGCTCTATCTGCAAACTCTGTGATGTTTATGATGTATTTAGTGTGGGGCTGTATCTGCTGTGTGTGAGGTATTTAGCATGTGGCTCTATCTGCAAACTATGTGATGTTTATGATGTATTTAGTGTGGGGCTGTATCTTCACACAGGATAGTATTCTTGATGAATTAACACATTGGCTATGGAGTGGGACAAATGTGTACCACTATGCAAATTGTTCACACAGGCACCAATATAAATGAAAAACATTTCAAATCATTTTGCTAACTCTTTTTGAAGGAATTTTATCACACAAGGAAGATATTATTGTGCACTCTAATTTTTTAGATTTCTTACAAAGAATGGAAACTTATTTCAGCGGGTAAGTTGATTTTCCCAGTCTTCTTTTTGCAACGTAACCAAATCAACTGTACCACCAGTGCAGTTGTAGTCAACGCATTGAAAGGCTGTATCCAAACCATAACTTTAGAGCTAGTCAAGAAGGGCACAATTTTTGCTCAGTTCTCTTCTTCTGTGAAGCAATTGTAGTAAAGCGTAGAAATTTTCTGGGCTTCAAAGAGACAAGTCCATGAGTTTCTTATTTCTTTCCATAGCTTGGCTTACAGATTTGCTTGAAGTGTTCAGTTTTGGTGCCACGTTTCTTCTGAAGCAACGTGTGTTTGTAGTGACTCTGCTCTGGGTTCTGTCTTTGATTAAAAGTCCAAACTGATTACATTGTGTCACTGAAGACTTTAAATTTTACAAATTTTCTGTCAGTGAAACATTCAACTCTTAAAAACCTGTCTCCTGGTCAGCTGGTGAATATGCTAAAAAATAGACATTTAGCTTTGGAAAAGTTTGGTCAGCTAAAGATAAGTCATCCAGAATGAGGATGGCAGAGGATAGACTACAGGTGTAGGTTGGTTAGGTTTGTTGTGTGCCATGAGATAGACATGGTTTAGGAGATACTGTAAGATAACCTCAATAATAGATAGACCTTTGGGATATCTTGTCTTTTGTGCCCACTTGGTTTCTTTCAGTTCTCATGCCTTTACAGTTTTCTCTTCTTCATCTTTTGTTTCTCTCTCTTCCTAACTAGCACCAAGTCTCCTGTGTAGTAACACACTTTGCACTTAGATCCCATGTCTCCAACAGCCCACACTTGATGATCTCGTCAGTTTGCACTCGTGTAATAGCCTTTGTTGTCACTAGAGAATCTTGAAATAACCAGTATAATATTGATAATGTCATGAAATGCAACTCCCAAGAGCCAAGTTTGAACATTACTCTGCTCCAAAATTTTGTTGTACAAAAAGTTGTGATGTTGAAAGAGTTTTGTTGTATATTATATTGAGACAAGCTCACACACACAACAGCTGGAACTGTGATGGAGGCACAGTCATCAATTTAGGTGGCAGGGAAGGTCATGCTATTGATCACTTCAAAGCTAATGCTAGGTCAGTGTTGGACTTAGGCCCTTCCTTTTGCATTACTCACCTGTAAATCATCTTCTATTTGCTCTTGTTGTCCATAATTGTAGACTGGCTTTTGAATGGCGATTGATTTCCTCCTGCAGTGGAGCCGTGTGTTAACAAGAAGTGTGTGTCTAAATAGCAAGTAGATAACCGGCTTTATTGGGAAGGTGTGTTGCAGGATGTAAAGCTTGGTTGTAATGCAAAGTTGTGTTGCAGGATGTAAAGCTTGGTTGTAATGCAAAGTTGGGTTGCAGGATGTAAAGCTTGGTTGTAATGCAAAGTTGGGTTGCAGGATGTAAATCTTGGTTGTAATGCAAAGTTGGGTTGCAGGATGTAAAGCTTGGTTGTAATGCAAAGTGCGGGTTGCAGGACATAAAGCCTTGTTCCAATGGAGAGTTGTGTTGCAGGACATAAAGCCTTGTTGCAATGGAGAGTTGTGTTGCAGGACATAAAGCCTTGTTGCAATGGAGAGTTGTGTTGCAGGACATAAAGCCTTGTTCCAATGGAGAGTTGTGTTGCAGGACATAAAGCCTTGTTGCAATGGAGAGTTGTGTTGCAGGACATAAAGCCTTGTTCCAATGGAGAGTTGTGTTGCAGGACATAAAGCCTTGTTCCAATGGAGAGTTGTGTTGCAGGACATAAAGCCTTGTTCCAATGGAGAGTTGTGTTGCAGGACATAAAGCCTTGTTCCACAGGAGAGTTGTGTTGCAGGACATAAAGCCTTGTTCCACAGGAGAGTTGTGTTGCAGGACATAAAGCCTTGTTCCACAGGAGAGTTGTGTTGCAGGACATAAAGCCTTGTTCCAATGGAGAGTTGTGTTGCAGGACAAAACATTTGGCCTGAAGAACAAGAAGGGCTCCAAGCAGCAGAAGTTCATCCAGCAGGTGCAGCACCAGGTCAAGAACTCGGGGCTCAACAAGACCCAGAAGCAGCTGGAGAAAGAAAAGGAAGATGCAAAGAAGGAGAAGGATAAGAAGAAGAGTGAAATTGAGCTGCTCAATTCCATCTTGAAGCCTGTGCAGCAGCAGGCTGGCAAAGGTCAGGGGGCAGAGTTGTGCTACTTTACTGCACCAGCCAGTATCCTGTGATGTAAAGGAGGTCAGGGGGCAGAGTTGTGCTACTTTACTGCACCAGCCAGTATCCTGTGATGTAAAGGAGGTCAGGGGGCAAAGTTGTGCTACTTTACTGCACCAGCCAGTATATTGTGCAGGTTGTTGTGTGGGTGGTGGTGCCCTTCTCAACCTTTCCTCCATCATTGACCCCCTTGGCTTTATGTATTTCTCCATTGTCCTCCTACTCCCTTCAAACCTTTTCTAAATAGAAAATTATGAAATTAATTTGTATGAGAAAAAGTAATGAGCTTAGACACCAGAAGCATTATCTTCAATTATTTACCCCCTGACACTATGTAATTTTTTTGCCCCTGGGGTAAATTTACCCCTGGTTGAGAAGCTCTGCTCTAGAGCAACCTTGGAAAGTGTCACTGCCTGCCTTCATTGTTAGGTGTGGAGGTTACAAAATTGGCAGGAGGGCAGAATGTTACAGTATTGGCAGGTGTGGAGGTTACAATATAGGCAGGGGGGCAGAATGAGTTGCCCCCTGTCAGCAACAGATGGGGTCGTGTTGCAGTAAGCGCTCACAAATGCTTCTCAGCTCGTGCCACATTGGCGGTCACCTCCCGGCACCCATCTAGACGCGTGGGTTGAGTGGGCACTGGTGCCTTCCATGTCTCAATGTGAGGTGCTCTCATGTCCACATCAACTTAGATTGGTGCAGATTATGAGAAATTCTTGCAGGGACTGATGATTCATTGGCAGTACAATTTTGTTAACACTGCCATCTTTATTGGAAATAAACTGTTTTTTTGTTCTTTTTTTTTAGTGTGTCATGTGTGAAGGCTTGAGTTACCAGTTAGGTGGGCCTTATTTTTATTGAAATAAAATAGTTTTTGTTATGTTAAAGACCATCTTTTTTTTGGTTCACTGCTGTCCTGTTTTTCAGTACCTACTGCTGTCTTCTTCAACTTTTATCTTGTTTCATAAACCTCTCTCAACTTACTGTTTCTATGCACCTTCTGCTTACATTCCATGTTCCTCATCTCCATACTTCCTCCTTCCTCACTTTGGAACACTTTTTTTTTAGTGGTTAACTAGGCTCAAACTAACAACTAATCTAATCTTCTAGTTTGTCATGTGTGTGCCAGTTGGCACATGAAGGTGTTCAGCCTGTGTGCAGTCCCCTCAGGGGGCCTAGCATAGGCAATAAGTTGAGATTAATCTGGTTTGTCTATTCTATGCCATGGATGGCGACTGCCCCCCTTACCCCTCGGGGACACAGTTAACTTACCTCTGCTGTAGATAGGCCTTCTTCACTTGGGTCTTTCATACTCACTTTGCTTCTTTCCATCATGATCAATTCTTTTTTATCCCTATTTTGTCTTTTCCTTCCCTTCCTTCCTAGCTAGCTGCTCTCAAGTAGAGGGCATCTTATATGGGAACACACCTCCTTTATCGATTCCCCATTTCCTTTGGTGTGTGCTAAATGATTCCTTCTCTTAGCTCTCTTGAAATTGCCTTTGTTGGGGCTCAAGAAAAGACTTGAACTTCCTAAGATAAAATAAGAATTTGAGCTGAGTTTGTGTTGGCACGCATGAAAATTGAACAGCGTTTGTGTTGCAGGAGTGGACCCGAAGTCTGTGGTGTGCGCGTTCTTCAAGCAGGGCACGTGCAGCAAAGGCGCCAAATGCAAGTTCTCCCATGACCTCGCGGTCGAGAAGAAGGTGAGGGCGAGCTGGCCGCGTCCGCTGCCTGCTTCTTTGTGGTTATTGTGTGCTCCAACCAGCCAAACTTGAATTCTTAACTGCAACTCCAGAGCTCTAGGTTTTGCTTTGATTTCTTGAACTTGATACTTGATGTAAGCTCAAACGTACATTGAAGAGCAAAGCCTGCTTTGACTACTGTAACTTGGCAGATTTTAGGAAGCCTTGCCTTGCATGTACTTGCCTCACGGGCTACATAGCTGATGTGCCATGTAGAGCTGGGCAGTGAGACGTGGCTGCTGTGTGTGCAGGTGGAGAAGCGCAGCGCCTACATCGACATGCGAGAGGACAAGGAGACCAACGAGGACTGGGACGAGGAGAAGCTCAAGGAAGTCGTCAACCAGAAGCACGGCACGGAGAAGACCAACCAGACAGAAATTGTGAGCTTTGCTTCCCAACATGATAACTGCGATGGCTTAAACTCAAGTTCAATATTCAATTCAAATTTAAAGTCAATTGTGGTAATCAACTTTGAAAATAGCAAACATTAACTGGATCGTGCTTTCATTTAGCTTTCATTAAGTAGGAATGCAAAATGAGGTAGTGACTGCAGGTGGGTCAGCAGCACTATGAAAATCAACCAAGTGACCACCGGTGGGTCACTTAGCAGGAAATGTGTTTACTGCTCAGCATCACTCAAAGTTGCTTCTGTCCCTCCCTATCCTTCTCTCTGTGTAGGAGGTGGCACTGTGTCTTGTGTTACAACAAGCTGACTGCGACGCAACTCATCGCGTGGTTGTGCTTGTGTTTTTCTGCCCCGAAATGGCCCAACGATTGGGTAGTTTGAAAAAGTTTTAACAACTTTTTAAAATAAATGGTACTTAATGGACCCAGTATGAATACAATTGTATGAATACAATTTTGTATTGAATGTGTATGATGAATACAATTTTGTTTTGTATGAAAACAATTTCTGACAACCCTTGAATTTAAATTTCAAGTTGAAAACTGATCTTCAGTTTAGCCCGTCGGAGTGAACGTGTTACATGAACATCTTGTGCTGGACGTGCTCTGGCAGCTGCTGCAGCTGGTGGTGTGCGCACCCCGGCTGCTGCAGGCGTGCTCTGGCAGCATCTCCTCTTCAACTTTTTATTTTTATTTCACAAACTTTCAATCTTGCTGTTGCCATTCGCAAGGGGAACACATCTATTTCTTGCCATGTGTGGGAACACGGTCTTGCTTAGGTTCCCTTATTCATCATGCAATAGTGCCAATACTGCCTACCTCTTTTTACTCTTGGGAACACGTCTCTTGTGGCTAGATAGGCTCAAACTAAGTTATTATCCATATAATCCGGGATTATATTTACGTAATGAATGTAATGAATTGCGTATTAGAAATCCATTTTATGGAGCTAGGAAGGTACAAATCAACTATGAGTGCATGCTTATATAATCTAATCCGGCATTGGGAAGCAATTCTGTGTAGCTAAAGAGGCATAAACTAAGAAATATTCTGGCAGAAATACTTGTTCTCTTAGGCTGCTGAGTGTCTAGGTAGTTATGCTGGCAGGGGTGAGGGCAGATCTGTGTTGTGTAGAGGCTACGCAGCTGTGCTTGTAACTCCAGCCCAATTGTTGAAGCAAACCCGGTGGCCTGGACCTGAGTTGTGCGTCACACGTGTGTGCTGTGTGTTGCCGCAACGGGGGGGGCTCACAGCTGTGGGGGACTTGGGCTGTGTGGCCTGCTGCTGTTGAGGCTGGGGTAGTGGAGGGGGCTGGGTGTGGGGAGGGCGCTATGGCGTGTTGAGGCTGGGGTAGTGTGGGGAGGGTGCTATGCCGTTGTGAGGCTGGGTGTGGGGAAGGCGCTATGCTGTGTTGCTCCACTCACCATTGTGTGCCGTGCAGATCTGCAAGTACTTCATTGAGGCAGTGGAGAACAGCAAGTACGGCTGGTTCTGGACGTGCAAGAACGGCGACGATTGCAAGTACAGACACGCCCTCCCATCTGACTACGTCCTCAAAAAGGTGGGTGCCGCTGTACCACCACCTCCTGCTGCTGCTGCTGCTGCTGCTGGAGGTGTGGTACAGTCCCTTGCGACCTGTTGCTTGCTGTGTTGCAGCGCGAGTGTTGAGCAGCTCCCAGTGTGTTGTGAAGTCTTCTCAATTTCTTAGGTCTGTTCAATTTTGCTAAATTAGCTGAGGCGTTAACTACCCTAGCAGATGCTGCTTGTGCTGACTGGTCTGCTACTTGTGTCTTGGAGATAATTTGTGTTGAAGTGAAGACGTCGAGTATTGTGAGGCGCTTCGGTGTGTTGAGTGAGCGGCGGCTGGACAGGCCTTAACTGAGTCCGTGTGTGTGTGTGTGTGTGGTGTGAGTGTCCTCCAGTCCATTTGGGTGTGTGTGGTGTGGGTGTCCTCCAGTCCATTTGAGTGTGTGTGGTGTGGGTGTCCTCCAGTCCATTTGGGTGTGTGTGGTGTGGGTGTCCTCCAGTCCATTTGGGTGTGTGTGGTGTGGGTGTCCTCAAGTTCACTTGGGTGTGTGTGGTGTGGGTGTCCTCCAGTCCATTTGGGTGTGTGTGGTGTGAGTGTCCTCCAGTCCATTTGGGTGTGTGTGGGCTGAGTGTCCTCCAGTCCATTTGGGTGTGTGTTGTGTGAGTGTCCTCCAGTCCATTTGGGTGAGTGTGGTGGGAGTGTCCTCCAGTCGAGCGTGCAGGCGCACACTAGGCGCCTGGCTGTCCTGGCGCACATCAGGTGAGGCAGGAGTGCCCCAATGCTAGCCTCAGCTGTGCTGCCTTGCTACAGCCCTCTTGGGCAGACCCTGCCTCACCTGGGGCACATCCCTGGCTGTCTCTCTCTCAGACACTTCTCTTTGACTGAAGCCTGACCCTGGTCATGTCCCTGCTTCTCTCCCTCTTTTTCTCTCTCCTGTTGCTCGATACGTTTCCATCCTTTACCCAGTAAAACCCAGTTGTTCTTCCCTGAACGTTGCTGCCTGCCGTGCCTACTTTCCTGGTTGAGCTGCTCAGCCCCGGGTGAACTTGATTTTTGTTCTCTGTGAATGCCCCTTCACCCCTCCCTCCCCCCCACTGAATTCCCCCCTTCGTCCCCTCTGCAGGACCGCAAGAAGGCGGAGAAGGGCGAGCAGATCTCCATAGAGGAGCTGGTGGAGCGGGAGCGCGCCGCCCTTGGCATCAACACAACCAAGGTCACGGAGGAGACCTTCAAGGCCTGGTACAAAAAGAAGGCCAAGGAGAAGGCGCAGGCAGAGAAAAAGAAGACTGACAAAAAGAAGAGCGACTACAAGAGTGGCAAGGATGTTAGGGTGAGTGGCGGAGGCTGTGTGGTGAGGGGAGAAGTATCAGCAGTGCAGGCTGCTCTAGACCAGCGGTTCTTAACCTGCGGGGAATTCCGTACTGGTAGAGGATGGCGGAGTTGCCAGGTGGGGAATTTCGTGCATTTGTTTCCAGCCACAAAGAATTCATAGTATTTCAATATCTAATACATTACATCCAAATGTTGACTCATTTACCAAAGCACAAACATTTACAAGTCTGTTTTAATAACAAAACAACCATAATGAGGTAAAGTATGGCAAGTTTGGGTGAAAGTGACGACACTGCTGGGTTAGGAATGTCACAGACAAGTAAAAGGTGCTGTGGTAGGGAATGGAAACTTTGCTCACTAAAAAGTGGGGAATTGGCGAAAAAAGGTTGCGAACCACTGCTCTAGACCAACATCTCGGGTAAAGGATGCAAGCACAGCAACACAACCATTGACGCGAGTAAAACCAGTGGAGACTGCAAGCGAGTTAAATTTTTTGTTTTATACATCGTAAAATTTGTGCATTTTGAGATGTTATGGGCGTGAAGATCACCTGGGCTGATAGTGATTGGCCAGCTATAGTAAAGTTTAACGTAGTTACAATCCCCTGCACCCTGTTCAGGTCAGCACGTCCTGACAGTCCTTGCCTGATTAATTTCTTGCGGCCTCAATGAACGTTTTATGCTACAGTGGACGTGGGCTTTCCCTTGTCTGGTCATCATTTGCTCGCTCTTGGTGTGCTATTTTGCTGGAAAATAATTTGAGGAGTCTGTGTTTGTCTGCAAACTCGCTCGTGTTGTTGAGTTTGTTGGAAAGTCCCTGGAATCATTCGGAGCAAGGTTAATGAATTTAAGCTAGGCTCTTTAATTTAGTTGTGCTGTGACAGATATGTTTGACTGGAGTTATGGTATTCACGCTGCCAGGGCGGGAGAGGTTTGGGCTCTTTAGCACGTTGCTTGCAATACGACACACCAACGGGGGTCGTGCTTAACTTTTTCCTGCTGCAAAGCAACCCATCGATGGGTCGTTCGTAAAATTCTAACAATCTTTTTAAAATTAAAGGAATTTAATGGACCCAGTTACTGTTTGGTATTTATAAATTTGCCAATTACTCCTCACTTCAAATTTGAGTTGAATATTGAACTTCAGTTTAGCCAATTGCAGTCAACGTGTTAATTTAGCTGTACTGAGGCCATATGCCATACAAGTGTGACTGGAGTGGTTACCCTGCCACAGCTGTCGGGGCGGGAGCAGTTTGGGCTCTTTAATTTAGCTGTACTGAGGCCATATGCCATACAAGTGTGACTGGAGTGGTTACCCTGCCACAGCTGTCGGGGCGGGAGCGGTTCCTGTTCGACCCGTCGCTCGCCACGGCTGGGGACGACAACGAGGACGACGAGGGCGGCGCCACCATGGACCTGGCCACCCTCAGGTCGGAGGAGACGGAGGACGACGTGCAGGTGAGCGGCGGGGGTGGGGTGTCAGGTCCCGACTGTAGCTCGCCATCTTACGAGGCCTGCATTGTTTTCTCCATTTTCTGTAGTCATTTTTACACGCTCACGGTCTAACTCGTTCATTATACACGCAAAAACTCTGTGGAAATGAGGTGCGAACGAGATTGAACCTCTTCTGTTAAGTTATTGCATTCATTTCACGTGCTAGAGTAGTTGGCCCTGGCTATCTACACTGTCTCTGCGAACTAAAGCCCAGTATTGCACATTAAAAATACCATTTGGTGTTTCTTATAGTTGAATTAGCTGTCCAGATGAGCAAAGAGCAAGTTCCCTGTACTATGGTCTCCTTGAGACCACATTTTCTGACATGTGCTCACCACAACAAACTTTTTGAAGAACTTAAAGTCCGTGCTGAAATCTTACTAACAATCTAATCATGGTTGTGTGATTGTTCATCTCACTGTTGACATGCTCTGATATTGCTTCGGTATAGTGAAGAAATTTACAAAACTCTGAAGAGAAAGTGAGTTAATGTACGACTTCCAGCTTACGTGTGAGATGCTTACGCTTGAGGTGTAGGGTAGGAATGTGCCTTGTGTCACACTCAGGTGTGGCCAGCTGGCGTGGCATGCCTGGTGTCACACAGACAGACCCTGGTGTGCCGCTCCTGTGATGTTACAGGAGGAGGAAGAGTTACGAGGGAGAGGTAGTGAAGTAATGATTATGTGGCGGACAGTAAGGGCACAGCAGACGCAGCACCGGAGTGGCGCAGTGTTGTGTCTGCTCAGGCAGGCGCGAGCTGCGTCGTTCTCATCGCCCCACTCATTGTGTCGTGTGTGCCTCGTGACTGACGGCTTGTCTCTCGTGCAGTACCGCGAGATCAACTTCACTTCGGGCTACAGAGAAGCGAGCGTCGACCAGGCGGCTGGTGAGTGTCCCCTTCTGTGCTAGTGTTCTCTCTCAGTATAGGCTCTTTGTTTAGTGCTCCTCACTGCAGGGTCATGACATCAGTTTACTTCTCTCACTCAATCTGTGTGTGGTGCGCAATTTTTACATGCCTTATAATTGTACTAGGAAGTAACCTGTCCAATGGTTCTGTTTCTTTAGATAAAAAGTGAAGCGTAAACTGCTTAGCGTGACATTTCATCACTATTTAGGAAAGTATCTATGAACGTAAATGAACATTCTACGCTATCTGTCCATCTTCTGCTGATAATCAGGGACGAAACAAGTAGGTGATGAATTCAGCCCCTAGTAACTAATAAAACGTAGTCGTGGTAATGAAAATATTTGCAAATAGAAGCTTCACGAAAAAGAGAAGAGGTGACACAGGAAATCAGGAAATTCTAAAAAGTTCATGGAGTATCTCTCGAGAAGAAAGGGAACCTTTGAGAGCAGGTTTGGGTTGAACTCTCGAGTGAGGAGCGCAACGGATACCAACAACACATGTGCCTTATGAAGCAGGGCCATAGCCCCTCGCTTGAAATTGTTCGAGCTAGACTAGGGGCGCGAAAATCCGTGCATTTGTTTTGTGTTCGATGCACGCGAGAGTTGTGGTCACACTAACTCGGACGCTGCAGGTGTTGGGTCTAGGGAATCCCAGACCAGAGTGACTGACTTGACCTTATGCACTTCTTTACTGATTCTTTCCTCAACATAGCCACAGGGTCAGGAACCTTTTTTGTTGGTTGATCACTTTTTAAAATGTTTTTCAGAAGAATTCTACTGACGTTTTACATTTTTATTTATTCTTTAATGAATTTTCCGCTTCTCTAAGTTCAAGAGCATTAATGCTAGAAAGTTTATTCCTGTCGGCAATATTATGAAAACTATGAGGAGGTTGGTCCGCTAGTTGGTGGTAGCCTTGTGTTGGTGATGGTACTGCACGAACAACTGACTGTTGTCTCTTGGACATATTGCTTTAGTTTAGTCCCTTCTGGCACAGCAGTCTAGCTTGAGTAATATAAATGGGCCGAGCTATTATACAGCTGTGGCTGTGCACCTGCTGTACGGCTGCTGTGGCAGGCCCTGCATCATTTAAGGCAGGGCTTCTCAACCTTTCTATTGTGGTGTACCCCCTTAGCTTAACGGTGTCTCTCCATGTACCCCCAGCACAGTTAAAGGTTAAAAAACCATAAAAATACACTTGATGATTAATAGATATAAATACTTATACGGTTGTGTGTAATTATATATTGTACATTTTTAAATATGAAGTATGTTAAATGTACCCCTAGGAGTACGTGTACCCCCGGTGAGAAGCCCTAATCTAAGGAGTAGAGCATTGGCAGCTGGTGTAAGTGGCCCGCATGCGAGAGCTGGTGTCACAGTCCCATCTCCGACAGGTGGTGTTTCAATCGACGAGGACCTGTTTGCCGAGGAGGACTTAGAGGACATCGAGGACGAGCTGGATGACCTGAGGCTGAGTTAGGCGGCCCGCCCTTCTAGGTCTTTATATTCAATGGGGGTGCGCGGGAGGGAAGGTGTTCAACGACTTTGTTTCTCGTCTTGTTGTCCGCCAAGCCATCTCCTGTGTGACGTGCTGCCTTGTAGGTATGTCTCACTCAAGTAATTCTTATTGGCACACTTTAGGTTCTATTGAAGAAAGAGAAAAAGGGTCGAGTAAAATA
This sequence comes from Platorchestia sp. MABIK, assembly GCA_014220935.1. Taxonomy (NCBI): domain Eukaryota; kingdom Metazoa; phylum Arthropoda; class Malacostraca; order Amphipoda; family Talitridae; genus Platorchestia; species Platorchestia sp. MABIK. The sequence continues at coordinate 13,488 of JACJUY010008827.1, read as the reverse complement.
ACTCAGATTTGAAAGTCTGGATTTTTGTTAGTAATTGCGGGACCTTGTTTACTCGTTGGCTCATCTGCTTGTTGCGGTGCGTGTGTACGCAGCTGCCGTGCGCAGGTGCGTGTGTACGCAGCTGCCGTGCGCAGGTGCGTGTGTACGCAGCTGCCGTGCGCAGGTGCGTGTGTACGGAGCTGCCGTGTGCAGGTGCGTGTGTACGGAGCTGCCGTGTGCAGGTGCGTGTGTACGCAGCTGCCGTGTGCAGGTGCGTGTGTACGGAGCTGCCGTGTGCAGGTGCGTGTGTACGCAGCTGCCGTGTGCAGGTGCGTGTGTACGCAGCTGCCGTGTGCAGGTGCGTGTGTACGCAGCTGCCGTGTGCAGGTGCGTGTGTACGCAGCTGTTGTGTGCAGGTGCGTGTGTACGCAGCTGCCGTGTGCAGGTGCGTGTGTACGCAGCTGCCGTGTGCAGGTGCGTGTGTACGCAGCTGCCGTGTGCAGGTGCGTGTGTACGCAGCTGCCGTGTGCAGGTGTACGCCGGTGGTAAAGGTTCGCGTTGCCGATGAAGTTTGGTTCTTTGGTCTAAGTTATGCCGTAGTTGCCGGACGCGTCTTGTCCCCAGACGCAGGGATGTAAAGTGCAAGCTTGGATTTTCTTAAGCAACGTGCCCTCAGGGGATACAACTATTGTATTGATGGGAACTAGCGCTCCCAGGGGGAATATGTAAGATTCCGAGCTAAAAGGTTAGGTAGGCCGTCCTGTTGTTGAAATATAATAGGTTACTGTATTTTTGTTTTGTCACGGACCATCATTTTTCGGTTCACTGCTGTCCAGAGTTTCAGCACCTACTGCTTTCTTCTCTAACTTTTGTCTTGTTTCATGAACTTCTTCCTCAACTTACGGTTTCTATGCCCCTTGTGCATAGGTATCAGGTTCCTTCGAGTCCATACTAAATGGTGCCTTCCTCTTTGCTGCGGTTAGGGAGGCTTGAACTCGCATCTAGTCTCTCAAGCCACGTCACTACAGGGAACACTCTGCCGAGTCTCACAGCAACCAGGGCTGTAGTGTGGGAGTTGGTCGCCTTCGGTGGTGCGGTGTAGTCAGAGTAACTGTAGCGCTAGCATACCCTGGTTTTATTCCTGCTACTGCTACTTGTGAGTGGGGCAGGCGAGTGGCGTGTGAGGGTGGCCTGCCTCTGTCCAGTGTAACGCATACTGTGGAACATGAATTTCCTTGCTGGCGGCAGAGCTTGCCTTGCTCAACGTTCCTCCATTTTGAGCGTGCGTTGGATAGAATCAAGTGTCCGAGTTACCTAGATAGTTTCTCGAGAACTGCAGCGCTCGTGAGGATGAAGTATTAAGTGATGCCTTCAGATGAAGGTTTCATTTCGTTCGAGCTTCTCGCATGGAAGTTGAGCTCATCCATTGGTCTTGGCAGACTCAATTAGCTCTCACAGATGAGGCCTCTCTTTAGCCCTGTTCAGATGTTCCCTTTTTGTGATATATCCGCTGAAATGGTGGCCGTAGCTGGGTTGGGCATAGGTAAGGTAGTAGCCGCTGACTTTACGGGTTTTTCCATCCTCTAAGTAACTCATGACCGTCGTTGAGTGGGATATGGCAAGGCTTCAGGAAGTTCTCACGTTTTCATATTCAATGAAAGTTTGTAAGAAAGTTCTCCTTTGGTCTCCTAGGATGTTCCGTAACTTTCCCTTGTCACATTTGAAATGATCAGGCCGCGCTTGAGTACTTTTGGTTTCAATTCTGTAGGAACTCTTTTCTGAAATGTTCGAATGAGTTGGTCACAATTTGTGAAAGCTCATTTTTTAAATCATGCGTAAGAACTTGAGGTCTCGGTTACTATCATTATTTGTTGTGTAATCTGTAACTGAAGTAACTAAATCTAAAATTCAACTGCAACAAACGCGCTCGGACCTAGTCTAAAAGCACAAGGTATTGAGGGAGTGTAGGGGAAGAAGCGGTAGGTAAACGCAATGTAATACAATTATATTGAAATGCGCGGATATTTCACGCTGTCGTGTTCCTGCAAATGTTGGTACACTCGACCTTGTCTAAGTACACGAGAGTCCACACGTTTCATCTTTCATTTCCCAGTTTTGAATTACTGTGCATGAGCATCGTGTTTGTAAAAGCCATTTTGTGCGGACACTGACGGCGGCTCCCAGGAGTGACTTCGTTGATTCTTGGAGCATGTGATTCGAGGCTGCGCTCCTGGCGTGACTCCCTCAGCAACTTGGCGTTCTATACTGCGGCCAACAATGCGCGCTGAATTTTGTCGCGCAGTTTCTTCTTCCTCTTGGCTCAAGGTGAGGAATCGACATATTGTGCCATGAATTGCTCACTCAATGGTTCATTAGTTACCAGGCAAACCCGTGACTCGAGAAGTAGTGATGGACAGTAAATCGGAGTGGGAAGTGTCCTCAGCTCTTATATTTGAAGTATTTTATATTCTGTAATGAGAGTTTTCAAGTTTAGGTTTCTATGGTGACAATTCCAACCCCGGCATTTTGCGCCTCCTAGCAAGTACGAAAGAATATGCGGACGCGTTTTCAAATGACCAGGAGGAGGCAAATGAGAGACGGTTAGCTGTTTGGTTTTAATCGCACAATATTTATGTAACGACGATATATGAACTGTACAGTGAACCGTGTCACAGGTTACGTGAGAGGACGCTCAACGGGGCACATGACGTGGCACGCGCGCGTGCTTAATACACTTCAGTTGTGCTTTGATGAATGATAGTGGTTCTGATTGTAGTGTGGTGGTGGTTCTGCTTTGGGGTTCTGATTGTAGTGTGGTGGTGGTTCTGTTTTGGGGTTCTGATTGTAGTGTGGTGGTGGTGGTTCTGTTTTGGGGTTCTGATTGTCGTGTGGTGGTGGTGGTTCTGTTNTCTGATTGTAGTGTGGTGGTAGTTCTGTTTAGGGGTTCTGATTTTAGTGTGGTGGTGGTTCTGTTTAGGAGTTCTGATTGTAGTGTGGTGGTGGTTCTGTTTTGGGGTTCAAATTGTAGTGTGGTGGTGGTTCTCTTATGGGGTTCTGATTCTATTGCGGTGGTGTTGGTTCTGTTTTGGGGTTCTGATTGTAGTGTGGTGATAGTTCTGTTTTGGGGTTCTGATTTTAGTGTGGTGATAGTTCTGTTTTGGGGTTCTGATTTTAGTGTGGTGGTGGTGGTTCTGTTTTGGGGTTCTGATTGTAGTGTTCTGGTGGTTCTGTTTTGGGGTTCTGATTTTAGTGTGGTGGAGGTTCTGTTGTGGGGTTCTGATTGCAGTATGGTGGTGGTGGTGATTCTGTTTGGGGTTCTGATTCTAGTGTGATGGTGGTTCTGGTTGGGTTCTGATTGTAGTGTGGTGGTGGTTTTGTTTTGGGGTTCTGATTGTAGTGTGGTGGTGGTTCTGTTTTGGGGTTCTGATTGTAGTGTGGTGGTGGTTCTGTTTTGGGGTTCTGATTGTAGTGTGGTGGTGGTTCTGTTTTGGGGTTCTGATTGTAGTGTGGTGGTGGTGGTTCTGTTTTGGGGTTCTGATTGTAGTGTGGTGGTGGTGGTTCTGTTTTGGGGTTCTGATTTTAGTGTGGTGAACGTTCTGTTATAGGGTTCTGATTGTAGTATGGTGGTGGTGGTGATTCTGTTTGGGGTTCTGATTCTAGTGTTATGATGGTTCTGGTTGGGGTTTTGATTCTAGTGTGGTGGTTCTGTTTTGGGGTTCTGATTGTACTGTGGTGATGGTTCTATTTGAGGTTCTGATTCTAGTGTGGTGGTGGTTCTGTTTGAGGTTCTGATTCTAGTGAGGTGGTGGTGGTTCTGTTTTGGGGTTCTGATTGTAGTGTGACGGTGGTACTGTTTTGGGGTTCTGATTCTAGTGTGGTGGTTTTATTTGGGGTTCTGATTCTAGTGTGGTGGTGGTTTTGTTTTTGGGTTCTGATTGTACTGTGGTGATGGTTCTATCTGAGGTTCTGATTCTAGTGTGGTGGTGGTTCTGTTTGAGGTGGTGGTTCTGTTTGAGGTTCTGATTCTAGTGAGGTGGTGGTGGTTCTGTTTGGGGTTCTGATTTTAGTGTGATGTTGGTTCTGTTCTGGGGTTCTGATTGTAGTGTGGTGGTGGTTCTGTTTTGGAGTTCTGATTGTAGTGTGGTGGTGGTTCTGTTCTGGAGTTCTGATTGTAGTGTGGTGGTGGTTCTGTTTTGGGGTTCTGATTGTAGTGTGGTGG
>JACJUY010008824.1:24116-36034 GCA_014220935.1 Platorchestia sp. MABIK | reverse complement strand
CCCACTTCCCAGCTCCCACTCCCCAGCCCTAACTCCCCAGCTCCCACTCCCCAGCCCCCACTCCCCATCTCTTCATGCTTTCAACCCGACAAGTTCAGCAGACATTTTCCATAACCTCTTCGCCAGTGCGTCGTCTGTAGCGGCGTCTATAGGCCAGTCCGGGGTGCAGTCACTGTAACAAATACCAACGTCAGTATTATTGAGTAGGATTTAGGAGAGATACGTACTTGAACTTGAAGTTGAGGGCCGACAGCGTCGGGGCCTTTGTGACGGCCTACAATTTCCTCCCCAATACTCACAATATTCACACAAAAGAGTTCAGCGCCTGTGTATCAACCAGACTTGTCCAATAAACTACTCAGGATCTACCAATCCTTGTCACAAGCTGCTATTGGACGGCATCACTGGGATACCCAGTACGTCAAAACACCATCCCCAGGCATGGTGGGTCATTACAGCCCGCTCCACATGACTGGCTCATTCCAGTCACTGTCTCTTACTCCAGGCACGTGAAAGAAACATGCGAATTGTGCGGGCTACTGGGAAATTCTGGTGGGTACAGGAATCATGGTGGGAACAGGAATTATGATGGTATAAGTGAAATTATTGTAGCCCATTTGGAATTAGGGTCGTTGCCTTGAAATTGTGACAACTGCAGTGGAATTGTGATGGTTTCGAAAAAATTATTGTAGCTACAGTAGAATTATGGTAGCTACGCTGAAATTATGGGAACTACAATGCAATCATTTGAGCTTCAGTGAATTTTTGGTCGCTACAATGGAATTTGATAACTACGATGCAATTATAATAGCTAAAAAATAATGATAGTAACTAAAGTAAAATTATGGTGACTACAATGAACTTACAATAACCCTCTACAAATTTGAACATCCGCAACTAACATCAACATGACCTAACCAAAGCCTACTATGAGTATTTTCTCAACAGAGTGCGTGTAACAGTCATAACACTCATTCAGTTCTTTCCAGTCAGTCATCAGTTCATTCCTCCGAGCGATTTTTTCAAGGTATCATTTCATTCCACGAGCATAGACGGATGCACGGCCAATCGGTCTGATCCTTTCCCAATTCGATCCTGAACTCTCATTCTGCGTAATTAAATAATTGACCCATTAATCTATCGCAAATTTTATTGATTCCTATTCTCCAAATTATTTCAAAATTATCTTCAGTTTTTATCACATCAAGTTTTGAACAACGTCTTTCTTCTGGCTTATCCTCCTGCCTTACTCATATTTCCAGATCACATCTGAACTTCTTTTTCTTAGATAGCCACGATACTTGCGCGAACTTCTTTCTAAATTTTTACTCGCCATTGCACATCCTTTCGAAGTTACCGCTGAACTAAGTTCCTCTAAGTTACTTGATGTGCTTGTGGGTATGTTCTTTTCGTCCCCTCTATGAAAAAAATAATCATTTAGTGAGATTTGCAGAGGTTTTTGTTCAACTCCGCCTCAGCTCAATGTGGCTATCCTCATTGGTTATTCGGGAGGCTGTTTTCTCCGCCTTTTGGAATTCAGATTTGAGACCCTTTTTCTGCAACCCGTTATGTCTAATATTTTGTCGGTGTATTTCTTTTAGCAACTTATACTCCGAGGTGCGAGGTTCGTTCATCGCTACGTGAAACAAAGCTAGCGTCTCAAACACCCTGGCCTGGTCTTTTCGACCTCTACCTTACAACAGGCCATTGTGTCACAGCTGTCCGTCATCGAGCCTCCTCACCCTCTAGAAAGCCGAACCCGACTCTCTAAGCACCACACACGGCTTGACAAAACACAAAGCATAACCACACAAATACACAACGCAAACGCAACACAACGTTCAACAGTGTTCGACAGTGTGTGCACAAGCACACACTGTTGAAAATTTTATAATGCGCCAAAATTTTGCACACAAAGAATATTAATTAATGCTACACAACAAAAGGACAACATTGCAATAATTTCTAAAAAACAACTTGCGATAATTTCTAAGAAAACACAATTTAGCCATTAATTTATGAACCATTTAGCCTTAGTTTTTAATAGTTCGTAACTAATACAACCCTCACTAACAAGTACAAGACTTCACTGAAGCAAATCGCAGTAAAATACAGCAAGAGGCTTACGTGAAGTACATGTCGGGATGCTGCTTGGCTTCAGTCGCGCAGAAGAGGGTAGTCTGGGCACCCTCTAAGGGGGTCTTCTGTATCAGCCTCATGACGAGGTTGTTGATGAGAGACACCATTACGTGCCGCATGAGGTCAGAGTGCACCGAGCCCGGGTGCAGTGAGAACACCTGGATCTGTGTGCCTGGCGAGTTACGATGTGCTCAGAACACGGTAATTGCTCTAGTGTTACTGTGCACTCAAAATATTATAACTCCCCTCGATCTGTGAGCCTGGGTAGTTGTAATGTTGTAGCATTAGTTGTAGTAGTAATAGTAGTAGTAGTAGAGGGGCTGCTAGCGCTTCATTATAACGTTTTCAGAACACAGTAAGGCTAGAGCGATTACTGTGTACCTGATGAGTTATGACATTGTCAGTACAGAGTAATGGAAGGGCGAATACTGTGTACCTGGTGAATTATGATGTCAGTACACGGTAATGCTAGTCCAATTACTGTGTACCTGGTGAGTTATGACATTGTTAGTACACGCTAATGCTAGAACGATTATAACTCCGAAATTGCTAATAGTAACCGTCCAGTATAGTTATTTTTATTGTTAGTAACCGCGATATTTTTATTACATAAATAACTGCTATATTGTTGATAATAATCGTGCAACACTATTGAGTTGTTTTGCGCACGCTACTTTGGACTGCGATAAGTATTTTAGTCATATCAATGCAACAAGAATTAGTTGTGAGCAATGCTTGAGTTATACTCGTAGGTTACAGCGTTGTGTGCAATGTTGAGGACTCATTTTGAGTACGCTATTCATTATTGTAAATGTACATAACATTAGTATATCAGCGTAACTAGATTTATTTGTACCACGTATGTTGTTATTACGTGTGTAATTACATTTATGAATCACACAACTGGGTGCGCCATTAAGTGTTTCATTATAGAGCTAGTGTATACGGCACGTATATATGTTCCCCTTTGATTTGTAGACTCTTAAATCATCTGGAGTAGCACGGGTATGCTGACTACGGTAGAGGAAACAAGGTAGGGTCATTTCTATGGGGAAAATACACCTTCTCTTGTCCGGCTAGCCAATAGAAAAGCTTAATTTTCAACAAACTTTATGACGTCTTCATTGCGACATGTCGTTAGGCCAATAGTGGGGCCTGATTTGGGGCTAGCAGTGTTGTCAGATGCAATCTGAGCTCTGCTATTGGTCCGTTGGCATGACGTCAGCATCGCCACACGGTCGACGAAAAAAAGACTGGTTTGACCCTACCTTGTTTCTTCTGCCGTGATGCTGACCCACCTTGCAAGAGTTTGGCCAAGTGTCTGGTGAAGAGGATGTTGGCCAACTTGCTGTTGCTGTAAGCTTCGGTTGAATCGTACACTCTCGTTTTGTAGAACAAGTCGTCAAGATTCAATTTTGCTCCTGCAAATACAAAATGTATGTGTTGGCTTTAATAAGCCGGAGATTTCATTTAATGAAGTTTGTAGTAATTAAACTAGATCCCTAATTGCTCTTTTGTACTATTTAGGTACATGACAAATGATATTTTTCCCTCAGTTTTACCCAACTAGGCAATGTGAATCGCACGATGTTTCCTCGCGTGCACATCGGGTTTTTAGTTGACCAGACACATGGAGTCTCCAGCCCTGTCGCAAAAGGTTAACTCAATTTACAAAAAAAGATTCTTTATTACGATTAACCAGGCCTGATACGTATCATTTTGTACATTGGTTTTTTAAACGCCTTATAACTAATACCAGGATGCAGCGACGGTTACCACCGGTCAAGCCGATACCCATTTCCGACACCTGGGTAGAGCGGGGAATTGTGGCTGAGTTCTCCCTTGTGTGCCGCTGTTTTCAACGCACTTCACAACAGTTGCACACATGTTTTTGATCGAGAAGATAACTTTAGAAAAAACAAACAGAAGGGAACATGATGCCTACGCATTTTTGCACCTCAATAGCTGTGAAATTTAAGCGTTGTTAGCTTTCAATGAAGTTGAACGGTGAAATTTGCGGCAGTTTTTAGTTTAATCAGTTGCATTAAAAGCACCACTTTCATCCGTGCACCCGTGATTATTTTTGTAACCATGCTGCATTGAGCTTGCCAGAGTTAAACATCTCTATAGATCGCTCTTTTATTACAATCGTGCTGTATAAATAGCTTTCCAGAAACTCACGCCTAGGGAAGAGAATGTGTGAAAAAAGTATAAACTCAAGTTTTGAGATAGTTCCCTCTCCAATCTCTTTTGCCACATTCTCTCCGTTTTCTGTTGTCACCATGGCAACTGCACATACTCTCGTAAAAATACCGCGGGTGCTGGACTGCAGAGTAAATCCAGGGTCTTTCTGATGGTAATTGTAATGCCCAACTCTCTCTCCAGTGGAATGAAAGCATAAGGTGCGGTAGTTAATCCTGCATTTTTAGGTTCCACAGCCATTTTGCAGGAAAATGCTGGATTAGCTGTCTCGCAATGTAAAGCCTGGCACATGTAATTCTTCATTCAATTTTACCCACCTAGATGTCCTATGGAAGACAAAGTGATGATCCTCGCAGGTTTTCCGTGTTTCATTTGTGGCAAGAGGAGGTTGGTAAGCAGGAAGTGACCCAGGTGGTTGACGCCCATCTGCATTTCAAATCCTTCTTCCGTCTCCGAATAAGGGCACAGCATCACTCCTGTGAAATAGATCACCGTCTGCCAAAATTTTCCTATCAATAATGACGACAGTATTGACCATTGGTGGACGAAGATTTGTCAGTTCATCCGTGTAACCTTGTAACACAGGCCATCAACCACCGGAGTTGTTTCTTTATTACAAAGTTACGACTCATTTCAGTGAGTAGGTATTATTCTATGGGGTTTAGACTGAGAGTTACTGAAACACGCATGTTTTCTTCTTGTCTAAAATACGGGGCGGATGCGCTCACATTTCTACAAGCAAACTCTTTTGTGCAGCGGTCGCTCCTTTCTCCTTTCAGGGAGTTAACCCTACTCCCATCTTACAATTATGTTTCAATGCTGAGCCGTTCCAATGCGTGAAAAAATTACCAATGAACCTTGCTTATTAAAAAGCATCAATAATATCAATAATATGATTTAAGTTTGATGAACCATGTCGCCCTAAATATTAAATAGCTTACCTGAGATTGTGCTGATCCTTGTCCTCATTAAAGTTCTCCTTGAGTAATGTGCATACTTCTGTGTCACATCAGCCCTAATGTGGGAGACTCAACTGAGGTATAACGCGGTGTTTTATCACGTGTACGCGCCACGCATGCTTCTACTTCTTCGAATTTTACTTTCGAAATATTAAGGCATTTAGTAAATAACTCATACGTTCAGAAAACTCCACTGAGGTATGACGCTGTATTTTATCACGTGTACGCGCCACGCATGCTTCTACTTCTTCTAATTTTACCATCGAGAGATTTAGGCATTTAGGAAATAACTCATACATTTAGGAAACTCTTTTTCAAGGAACCTTTTTAGAGTTGCTATTCATGAGCGAGCCCTTATGTGCAGAAGATGTTGTAGCTCTCTTCGCCCGGAAGTTGGCTCCAGGCCACAGATCCGCTTCATTTTATATTACCTGAGAAGATCTAAACCAAGTCTTGTTCAGCTAATGATGCATCGCTGTACTTCTGTCTACGTAACTTGCTAATACGTCGAATACATTCCGGATGCTCGTATTCCTGCTATAGGACCTTATTAGTTTTGTATCTCCCACTTCTCTTAAAGGCTAATTGCATAGAATTTGCGACCTTTAAGAAACGATGTTTTTGACCTATAAATTCATTCGTCGGACACTCCCCTAGTCCAGTTAACCTCTGGCACACTTTCTTCGTTTTTACGCAAGTTTACACACTCCTGGCCATTCTTTTTCGTTGTGTGACCAATCTGCTTGGACTGAACGTGATGCTAGCTAGTTCACAACGGTTTAGACGTTATACTTAGATGTCGTAGAGTAATGAAATTATCTCTCAAGTTGTTCGTAAGAGGTATTTCAAGCGAACATTTTTACATCAATGCATTGGTTAAAAACTTTGTGCTGATGTTGGGTCGCAATGTATTTTTGAATAGTTTTGGAAGAAGTGTTACAGTGGAAAAACATATGGGTCTGCCCAGTGTAGTCAGTCTAATCTGGGGAAAAGGCACTAGCTTCAACATCTATGATGATTTGACATCGAACACACCAGTAAATCCAATGCCATCCTCGCAGGGAAGATGTTAAAATGACGAGTACCGAGCTAAGAGTTAAGTTGGCTTTCATATTTTCAAATGGAATGGATTTTTGTTGCGCTACGGACCATCCATTTTTGGTTCATTGTTCCATTTTTGAGCACCTATTACTTCCTTCTTAAATTTGTATCTCGTTTCATGAGCTTACTTTTCAACTTGCTTCTTTTTAGGCTTGCTTCCTCTTTTCGAACACCTTTGTTGTGGTTAGGGATGTTTGAACTTACTTTTAATCAAATTTTCTGAACTGTTCTTGCAATACTACAATTAACTCTGATGCTGTCCTTGACTACATGTTTACCTGCATTGTTGATGAGGATGTGGACTTGGATGCTTGACTACGTGCGTACCTGCATTGTTGATGAGGATGTGGACTTGGATGCCGTCCTTGACAATGCCGGCCACAAAGTCCCTGACGGACTGGAGACTGGCCAGGTTGAGCCGGCGCACCTCCACCCGCCCCCCCGTCCCCGCCACCTCCCGCCGCGTCGCCTCCGCCTTCGCCAGGTCCCGACAGGCCATGATCACGTGGGCACCTGCCGGGGCAAAAACAACAATGTCCCCTAAATATTTCGCAACAACTAAAGCAGGTTGTCGTAAATGACCCCTAAATATTTCGCAACAACTAAAGCAAGTTGTCGTAAGTGTCCCCTAAATATTTCGTACCATCTAAAGCAAGTTTTCGTAAATGTCCCCTAAATAGTTCGCACCATCTAAAGCAAGTTGTCATAATGGTCGATTTTCTGTCTAATTTTTTCGTCGGACATCTAAGATTTCTAGCCACCAAAGTACAGCTGCTGCTCTGGGCGGCTAAACTCTTGTAAACTCCAGCAAAAAGTTAGACTGAGTTTTTGCTTATTGGAAACGAGTGTCTGGTCAGCTTTTTATATGTCCTCGGTCTGTCTCTCAGAGAACATGCATGCTCCACTGCAGCCAAATGCCTTCGATTCTTCTCGATACTAATTTATTGTTGACTTTTCACACTTTTGACGCAGCGATGTCATCAGACTAATTCAATCCTGAGAATATGATTGTTGATTCCTTTTTTCAAACATTGTTTGTTATGTGTTTCACAGCGCAACTAGCACTACGATTTAAATCGCTCTAACCTCTCGCTAAATATGTTAAGGTATAAAATCCCAAGTATCCATAGAAAATTTTTGCTATGATATCAACTCTTTTTTCTGTGTTTGTTCTAAAAGCAATAAATATTGAAAAAATTCATTTCCACGCACCTGTGTTTCTAGTTTTGCGTAGAATTTAGCACCGTTGAGGCTGAAAGAGAATTTGTTCCATTTGCTTTTGTTAAAAATGATTGCTAATGGAAAATATTTCCTGTATGAAATAGAATAGATAGTTCATTTCAAAACGTAATGCCTTTTACGTTTAATGACCTTAAAACACATTTAAATGTTGAATCTATCAATGGGTTAATTTCAGCAGCAATAAGATGTATGTCTCGGAGCTACTTCTGTGTCACCTCATAATGCTGCTGTAGAAGTAAATTGCAGCCAAAAGGCACAAATTAACATATAAAGTAATAATTTCTTTAAAACATGGTGGTGGAGACGATAAAGACCCATAAGACTTGTCAGTTTCACTTTTTTTAAGCCTAGTTTTCCTATGGTATTATTTTTATTCTATTCATTATTTGAAGTTCATCATCTGATAAATTATGGAAAAATTTACTCAACATTCTTTATTGGAAGACTGTCAATCGTTAAAATGTCCGTACAGCGACTGGTTCCCGGTAATCAGGAAGAAGACATACGAAGTATAGAACCTGGATTGGCAGCAGGAATAGGGAGACTTGAGAACAATAAAAGCCCTGGAAGATGGAAGAAATGCAGCTACAAGTTGAACTGACAGGAAGAGGTCGTTATTAACAGATTACGACTTAAACACACAGCCTTAACTCACAGTTATCTCTTGGATCCGGAGGCCCTTGGGCAGAGACCCTTGTGCGGGTGGTGTGGAGTAGAGATCCTAACCGTGAAACATATTATGGAGGAGTGTACCGCGCTGCAGCCAACAAGAGACCGAATACTAAGACCTAGAGCCGGAGGGAATGCTAACGCAAACAATTGGCTACGAGACGGAGGACCCATCTGTACAGTGCTGGAATTTGTAAGGGAGAGAAATGTGTTTGGAAATCTTATAGGTGAATAACAGCGAGAGGAAATTGTCCTGACTCAACGAGCGCTACCTTTAGAATTTGAATTCAAGAATTTAAACAATTTAAACAATTTATTTACCACAGGTGATACAGAGGTAGAATGTTTCTTAAGTCTAGTACAATGGTCAAATTTGAGTATAGCTACCTGTGGGCCCGAATAAGTTCAGCGACTTCTGGGGCATCCTAGAATCGGCGCGCCTTGGCTCTGAGTTGAGCATTTCGTCCAATCAGGATATACACTCATCCTGAACTCTAATGAGTGAGATGGCCGAGCGCACCGTGCTGATGTCCTTGACTCTTTGTTGAGAGGGGGTTCCAGCATGGGTCAGGCGCTCGGCCAAAGTGAGGGCGGATAGCTGGAATCCCTTTCACCGTGGGGCCCTAGCTACCACTCATAAAATTAAGCTTCTGATAAATCCCTTTCACCGACAAGTCCGAATAAAATCTTTGTTAGGCTCCAAATTTCTACACCTCAACGCTGTCGATTTTTCCTCGGTGGAGTTGCTTTTGAGGAGTCCTCAGATTAAAGCACAACTACGATGATCATAGTGGCGACTGTGAAGAGAGCATGAAACTGGAACATCTGATGTACTGGTGAGGCGCTGAATCGGCGTCTTGTGAGATGGAAGTGTATTTTCGGTGAAATGTGGTGAATGATCAGATCGGGTCTTCACTCGGTGTGAATAGTAATTGAAAGATATTTTGTGACTGCTGTTACCCGGTTTGTTGTGGTGGAGGTATTAGAAATTGCTCTCCTATGAACTTCATTGTTAATCCAGATTAGGGGGACAGTTGACACTTGATATTTGAATCCTGGAACATGAGACAGTGTGAGCTGTTGGGGAGCTGGCGAGGGTCAAAGTTGCTGCCGCTAATAATAGTACGAAAATTACTTTGGCTGACTGACCAACGCGACAACTAAATAGTCTTTGACCGAAGTTGTCGTTAACTGAATTTATTATTACTATTTAGAACATGGTGGTGGAGACGATAGAGACCCATAACACTTGCCAGTTTCACTATTTCTACAGTCTAGTTTTTCCATGAAATAATTTTGATTCTATTTATTATTTGAAGTTCATCACGTGATAAATTACGAAGAAATTCACTCAACATTCGTTATTGGAAGACTGTCTATAGTTAAAATGTAGTAACTCCGAAGTCTTTAAAACGCAACGTTTCGATGCAAAAATATCATTTTGAGGCTGAAAGTATACAAAAAAATTCTTAGGTCACATTGGTAAAATGCAAATCTAATTCTTCAGCTATATGAGACTCAGTATGAAAGTTGAAATCACAGCACACAAATTTTACGTTTCCATGTGACAGAATTTAGAGAATGTAAGTCTCTCAATAAATGTTATATTGGCTTGACCAGGATGACCCTGAGGCAAAGATTAATCGCCCATAAATACCACGGTTCTATATTCAACCATTTCCGCATCGACCAAATAAATATGTACATGTAGTTGCAAACATTCAAATGAAGATCTGTACCCTAACCCAAATATCTTATATAACGTGATTAAATAAAAGCATATTCAAATGATAGAAGCGTTACACATCCTTGAACTTAAACCTGTTCTCAACAAAAACACGAATGACATTTTTGCTTTAAAATTATTTACTAAAACCGCAGCTTAGACGCCTGAGGCAACCGCCCGTCCGGTCATTTTGCCCCTATCGCGTGTACATTCAACATCTATAGTGTGCGATGCTATTACTGTACCTGATCTCGCTTATACATATTCTTGTTGTACAAACTTTATCTCTAGTTATTTATAAAACATTTTGTGCAGTGATCTCAACTGTCATATTGAGTCTCATCTAGTTTGAGAATTAGATTTGCATTTTACCAATGCAACTGAACTATTTTCATGTATATTTCCAGCATATTTGTACACCGAGACGCTGCGTTTTATAGACTTCAGAGGCATTGCATTCTAACGATTGACAGTCCTTCCAATAAAGAAATGTTGAGTGAATTTCTTCGTAATTTATCACCTGATGAACTTCAACTGTTTCGTAAAGTTGAAAAATTGCAAAAGAAATCTATTTATTATTACTTCCAGTTTTTCTAATTCCTGAGTCAGCTTAATTAGTTTATTTTTATGATGAATGCGTGAGTCTACTGGCTTGTTGTCTAAATAACTCATGTCTGACGCAGAATAACGCATGCCTGATGCAGAATGACTCATGTCTGATGCAGAATGACTCACGTCTGACACAACTCATGTCTGACGCACAATAACTCATGCCTAACGCAGAATAACTCATGTCTAACGCAGAATAACTCACATCTGACACACTCACCTCTCCTGAGGAGCTCCTTGGTGGTGCCCTTGCCCACCCCCGCGTTAGCTCCCGTCACGATGACCGTCTGCCCCGTCAGGTCCTTGGTGGACCCGCACAGCCCCCCCGCCAGGAAACGGCGGACGGCCACGACACCGAACACGGTCATCAACACGCTTGTAAGTGATAACGTCCCAATCAAATAGTCGAAGCCGATAACTGAAAAATGAATGAATATGGTAAGAATGTGTTTGAACAGACGAAAGCACGACTTGGCGGTTGTCCAACGTTGTCCAAAGCATAACTTGCTGTCATGTTTCTTAAGGGAAGTGACTCCCATTTCTACGAAAAATTCCATTTTTTTGTTTGAATATGTGCGCTAAGGTTTCGTTGTGCTTCATTTTAAATTTGATGCTCTTAGGCCAAACGGTTCCGGAGATATCGATCGTCGAAGTTACGTAGTTTTTGATCTCGCTTCGCCTGAGAGCTGCCTTTTTGGCTAGGAAACATGCCAGTGCTTTCTTCGCTTTGAAAAAGCACTAATAAAAGCGGTGTTATAAATGGCCAAAAACTATTTGGCAATTAGCCAATCCAAGTTCATGACCCCAGAAAGCACCTCAGTTACAGGGGATATCTTGTAAAGGAAAAAGGAATCACTCGTACGAAAACTTGTTCATTTTTGTTGGTAGGACACCGACCATGTTTATTGGCATAGCGACTTGGTTTAGGGCTCATTTTATTCGTAATTAGATGTACTACAATCGCTATTTAGTACATTTTCAACTTAGATTTTTAATTTTTTTTTATATATTATTTCGTAAAATTTGGTTTTTCCTTTGGTCTCTTCTTAAAAAATTGACTGAAAAAAAATAGAGATCGTAGAGTGTTATTTTCTGAGTGCGATGACACTAAGAGCAACTTTTAAAATTAATTGGTTAGGCTTTATACAGGGTGTTTCAAAAATACACGGCATAATTTCAGGTATGTATTTCCCACATGTAGACAATCAAAATAGTTCATTACAACATATGTCCGGAAATGCTTCATTTCCGAGTTATGGCCTTCACAACAT